>CANSNZ010000306.1:0-124305 GCA_947646795.1 Beta lomatogona | reverse complement strand
AACATCTCTTTAGAACCTGCCCTCTTGCTCCGGAAGCTTGGCAATTGGGGGAGCTTCACCTCAATATTCCTTCGACGCCTCATCTCCTTTTTAAAGATTGGTTGGGTCATCATATTCTATTTTACAAATCGAAGGAGGGTATTATTCGTATTCCTATTCCATCTTTTGTTGGCATCCTCTGGGCTATTTGGAAAACAAGGAACAACCAGGTCTTCTCGTACTACTCTTGAGTCTCTGCAGCGCCATATGAAGGAAGGTAAACAACATCATTTGACTTTCTGCGGACTCGACTATGCCTCAAAGGCATCGATCACCTCAGCAATGATCTTCCCCCGGGTTTATTATGGCTCAATTTGGGAGTTCCACTCAAGAAACATCGAAGGTTCTTATAAGAGTTGATAGTTCATGGGTTAAAAAGAACCCGGGCTGCACTCGTGGCGTGGGTTGCCACTATTCGTTCCTCCAATGATACTATATAAGCCCGAGGTCAAGTGGTATGTGCTGCTTCTACGCTCCGAAGTTGAAGCAAAAGCATGTCTGCTAGCGCTTGTTTGGGCTAGGTCTACCTCGTTCACTAGGTTTTGCATCTATTCAGATTCAGAGATGTTGGTGCGTCTTCTAGCTTCATCGACTAAAAAGGATATGTCAATACGACATACCCTTAATGTTATTAAAACCATTCTAGACTCTCTCCAACAGTGCAGAATCATGAAGGTAAGTAGGCAGGACGTCTCGCCAGCTCACGATTTAGCGAAGATGTGCAGGAAATCCAACTTTCTTTTTACTTATCATTAGTTTAGTTTAGTTTTGTTTTGTTTTGTTCTTTTTTTGTGCATATTTTCCTCATTGTAAAAAAAACTGAAATAAACAACATAATATATATAAGCAACTCATTATCAACTTATATTATCATAACCTTCACCGATAGTTCAGCAACTAGCTATATACAACAAGTAGGCATATATATAAATCTAAATTACAACTTAGTTAAATATGATCATATATCTCATAAGAATTTAACTTATTGAAATACGCAACAACACGAAAATCAAGTAACTTCGATGCATGAAAAGCTAGAAAAAAAAACAAGCCAACAACAAAACTAAATAAAATAACATCGAACTATATAACAATAACAGGCCCATTAAAGAAACAAACTGTAATATGCAACCATGAACCATCAGCACCATCTTAATTCACGCACATTAGTAATAGCAAGAAGGAAAAGAAAATAAGGCTAGCAAGAAAACCACGAACAACATAAACACACCAACCAGAATCCAACCGAAACACCCACACTTCATCACCCAACATTATGCAACAATGTTCCACTACTAAACAAGCAATAAACTTCACCAAACATGCTTAAATATAACTAACAAAAAAATATTCTCACGATACGAAGATTACCCAAAAATTACCCCTAACAAGTAATATACAATAGGGAAAAAAACAGGTGATCTCATTAAGCAACTCTAATTGACAATCTCAAACCCAAACTCATGGCATCAACACTAATACATCAATGAAACATTAGAGTCACAAACTATAATCATATAATCATATAATTAATCCCTCCCAACTTCCTAACATGATGCTAACCCTACTTAACTACTAAAACCAATATAAACCCTATACGAATTCTATCTAGGTTCACCGTTAGTTACCTTTGAAGACCTCCAATTGCTTGCATTCTTCATCTTAAACATTGTAAATTTCCATTACGTGCTGTTATGTTCTGATCAAGACTCCCGACAGTCTAAAGCTCATATTTAAAAACACTCCGGTCAAAGTGAAGGTCCATACATCCTCAACATGCTATCCAAATTTGAGAACGATCAGGTATGGCAGGAAAAACTGGGATAAACTTTTCCTCTCTATCTTTCTCTCTTCAAATGGCGTGAACAAGAGGGATTACAAACTAAATTTTTGTGGCAGAATTTCAGCAGTACAAATGAAGTTAAAACGGGGGAGGGGTTACAAAGACTAATGATGGGGTTTTAACTTGGATGGTTATGGTGAACTAAAAGGGATGTTACAAGGGGGTTACAAGGTGCTTAAAAGCCACTTCAATGCTTCAAATATTCTGATTTATGGACATCTTTTAGGAGCTTAAAACATCACATTAAAAAGTCGTGCGACGGTGGTCCAAATGCTCTAAAATCGAATAAATAAAAAATACTAATTAAGGGAACCTAACTCGAACAAATTATGAGCGAAAACCCATGGTGTCACAATCATTCCCCCTTAAGAACGTTTCATGCTCGAAACTTGAAACGATAAGAAAAGATGTTATACGACGACAACGTAGCTTAGTTCATCCAAGTAACATCTTGGACGAATTCTACAAAAACGAAAACGTTAATGAGGCATGGGGATCATATTGGAATTGGGACCCAAAGGAAACTTGGGCATTTATTACTTGGACCATATTTGCAATTTATTTACATATTCGAACAAATAAAAATTTGCGGGGTGCAAATTCTGCAATTGTGGCTTTTATAGGCTTTCTTATAATTTGGATATGCTATTTTGGGGTCAATCTATTAGGAATAGGGCTCACTTGAAATCACTACCTAACACATAAGAAAAATATATAGCACGTCATTTAACAAAAATAACTCCAAAGGCTTTCTTCCTACCCAAGTAACTCTCATTAAGTACTTTTCTTGAAGTTTAAGATACTAATGTTCCTAGATACAACAACTACACACTTCTTATGAAATATGTAGCAACTCAATGAGAGTTTTTGGATCTTTTGCTCTGATACCAACTGTAACACTGCCTCCATTTATAAACATATTATAATCAAAATAAAACATTTTATTAAAGAAATGACGAGAGCGGAAATAACGCCTGACGGAAATATCACTCTAAACAGGGGTTAAATCAAACTAAATAAAAAACATAACCCAATTAAAATAATTTAAAATATCCATAAAGAGGCAAAACAACCTCATAAACCCAATGTAGTAAATAAAATCAAATGCCTCAAAAATCCTAAATAACCTTTCTCTCAATGCCCATAACACGAAATAACATGCAAAATATATCAACAAGCATCCACAATCAACGGAGAGTAACTATCAGCTCTCTCAACTCAATCAGGATCCATATAGGAATTATAAAAGAATTAATAATTAAGTCATTTAGGTAACAACTCAAATAATAATAATATAAGTCATTTAAGAAATTCCAATATATACAACATGCTAAATACAAAATGGGTAAAGATAACAGAATAAAAATATGGATACTTAAAGACACATATAAGCTCAAGTATCAACAATATAAACCATTAAATTAAAGTTTAAAGTAGTAAAATAATATAATTAGTTTGAGAGAGAGAGCTGAACGCTAGTGGACAAACTACTTCCTATGGTAATGTCAGATTGCAACCTTCATACAGCCTATGGGTAACGTTCCCTACTACATGTGTCTAAGAATGCCATACTCCCGATGCAATGTGGGATTCTGTCCCCCACCGACCTCTCGACGACAACGGAACCAAGGTTTACACGGGATTCCGTCCCCACCGACCTCTCGGACGGCAACGAACCAAGGTTTACCTAGGACTCCAGTCCTATGGTTTGCATGTTCTTCACCATAGGATTTCGTCCCTCCGAATATCTTACTCTCAAACAAAAATAATAATTAAAATAATACATAGTTATCAACAAATCATTATCAACTCAAGTGGATCCCTTAAGGCCTTACAGCAAATCAACAGAAATCTAGGATCGCAACCCTATACGAATTATAACCGATCTAGGATCGACGTTAGTTAAGACCTCCAATTGCTTGCATTCTTCTTCTTGAACATTGTAAATTTCCATTACGTGCTGTTGTGCTCTGATCAAGATTCCCGGCGATCTAAAGCCCGATTTAAAAACACTCTAGTCAACATGAAGATCTAGACGTCCTCAACGTGATGTCCAAATTTGAGAATGCTCCAACAAATCGGATCTTCGGTGATGATCATTTTTGTGAAGGTGTGGCAGGAAAAATCGGGATAAGTCGTTCCTGTCTCTTTTCTCACTTCAAATGGCGTGAAATTTTTCTGGTAGAATTTCAGCAGTACAAATGAAGTCAAAAGGGGGGAGGAGTTACAAAGACTAATGATGGGGTTTTAACTTGGATAATTATGGTGAATTAAAAGGTATGTTACAAAGGGGACACAAGTTGCTCAAAAGCCTCCCCAATGCTTCAAATATTATGATTTTATGGAAAACTGTATCACATTAACAAGTCGTGCGACGATCCAAACGCGCTAAAATCGAATAAATAAAAAATACTAACTCAAACGCGTATTTCTAAATACTAGAAAATATATAATTTCTAATAAAATAAATTTTATAAATATAACATTTTAAAAGTTGAAAAACAAATAATATAAGATATGATATTTTTAAGAAGTAAAATATTCTAATTTTAACTGAAAATAATAATTAAGGGAAATAACTCGAAGAAATTATGAGCGAAAGTCCGTGGGACGAAAACCTTTACAAGTTTGAGGAGCAGTTTTTTTTTTTGGGATGAGATAAAGGAATTAATATAAGGACGGATCGACCGAGAGTTAAAACAGTTAACAACAAAATTAGTAATTGACACCCCCAAATCTTCCCAATGAGTCTTAAGGAAAAAGGTTAAATCCCATCTGGTTCTGGACTTTTAAGAGGGGCCATAGTGAGCCAAATTTGACAAATTTCTTCAGAGGAAGGACAACACAGCAAACAAAGTTTCTCTTCCTCCAAAATTTTCGCACCATTAAAATCCGTAGAAACTCTACGAGAAACCAAATGAGTAGGATTTAAAATAGTCACGACATAAACTTTTCATAATCACTTGGTCCATATCCAAATCACCATTGTCATTAAGTACAGCACAAATTTTACTCCTAGATTTTTTACATTTCGCAAGGGTGTGGAAAAATTTGGTATTATAATCCGCAAACTTTCTCCACTCAAGCCCCGCTTTCTGAGCCCAGATTGAGCGTTCTATATGATGGACATGATGCAGTTGATTAAGCAAATTTTTTTCAATGGGAATGACGGCGGACAAGATATCGTTGGATGCCATCAATGCACTTTAAAAGTATCTTTTTGTCATTAAGGAGCCGCCCAAAGACATTAGTACTCCAGCTTTTAATACCACACAAGAAGGCATCTCTACCTTTAATGAAATCAACGTTATTTTTGACCCATTCCCCAGAAAGAAGCTTTTAAAATTTGGGTGATAGTGTTAGGCCTCTTTGCAGCAAAAAGGATAATTTCCAGAACTATGGTCATCAAAAGGAGAAATTGAAAGAGGCGAGTCAGCAGAAAAAGTCCAAGGAAGATAAGTTACTTGTGTTTGAGGAAAATTTTCAAGCCATTGGGCGTTGACAAGGGCACGGCTGAAGCGCTCCTGAATAAGCTCAATCCCCTCCCTCGCGTTAGTCCAAGTGAAAGGGTTTCCATGGAAGCCAAAATCAACCAAACCAATCCTGAAAATGGGAGCTTTGAGAATGACGGAAAGGCCTACCACCATCCTTCTCAACCTGAGCGGTAACCTCATTCAAGTCCCCAATAACCATCCACCGGGAATCCGTTGTAGGAATATTATTTTCCATGTCTTTCCAAAAGTCCCGAAGAGGACCAGAAGAGCTAGGAGCATGCATGCCAGAGATGAGTGTAACTACAGAGGATTAATGCACAGCGGAATTAATGAATCTGGTCGAGCTGACCAACTGCTACCATCACACTTACTGAACTATATCAGCGAATGTGGAAACCAAAATCCCAACACTATTTAATTTGAATTAACTATTACAACAACGCTTTGATTCTCAAACTCTATAAATTCCTCTACCAAATCCAACAGAGTTTCCTTTGAAAATATAATGACCCTAAAGCGAGAAATAACTTAGACCTGTTCATAATTACACTTAAATAAAATATTCCCAATTCCAACACTCAATAGCCTCAATGCTTTTGCGGAGCAATACCAAGAGAGAATCAAGCTCATTAAGCCCCTTAAATACAATAATGGAAAACAACTAATTAACGACTAACTATTACATGAGCAACCTCGCTTCAAAACAAATATAACAT
Organism: Beta lomatogona; assembly: GCA_947646795.1. Classification (NCBI taxonomy): domain Eukaryota; kingdom Viridiplantae; phylum Streptophyta; class Magnoliopsida; order Caryophyllales; family Amaranthaceae; genus Beta; species Beta lomatogona. The sequence continues at coordinate 118,213 of CANSNZ010000306.1, read as the reverse complement.
TACAATCACTTCTAGCATTCCGAACCTTCAATTATAAATAATAATCTCCAAGTCTTGAACCCAGAGTGCATAATCGCCACCTACCAAGTGAAAGGCCACAAAATGACAAAACAAAACGTACACACATATAAGCAAAGTCGAGTACTAACCCATCAAAACATTTAAAACATGCTTTGATGCTCTTTTACTTGAAAACCATTCCATTACGATTACAACAGCAAAACAACAATAATAACAATACTAATAACAATAGCAACCGCTACACATGCTTTAAACTTGTCAACCAATACCCTTGGTGACTTCACGGTTCCTCACGGAACAATCTTTATTTCTTTCAAACAATTCCTTCACAGACATTCATAAACTTTCCATTTCTTTGACACAATCATTTGGCAATAGGTAAGGGAACGACGCAAAGGTAGCAACACCAGATTGCAGACACATCGCCTATCGCGGAACGTCTTCCCATCTTATAATAAGGCCTACCGTAGTTATACACCCCTTGAAGCAACCCACCAGAGATAATCCTTAAGGTCCTTAGGGTCGACCACCAGAGAAGCCCTAAGTCTTTTGTCATGTGTTCATAACCTATGAGGGGTCCCCCCAGAAGCGATCCTCATCGGCTCCTTTTAACCTTTGTCATTCTTTCACTTTACATGATTAGTTCTTTAATCACTTTCATTCCAGATAATTCAGCTCGAAATCAACTTAACAAATGAAACCATGAACCACAAGACAAATACGCAATCCATATCCAATAAAATAAGGTTCATGCTATAACATAATTTGAATTCCAAATTAACATAATCGATAATGAACTATTCCCATATCAACCTCGTAATTACGTGGAGCGACTCTACCTCATATCTAATTAGTAAACCACTCAACCAAATAATTGAGGCTTCTTCAAACTTATGCTTACTTACATATTTAAACTCATTAGTAACTTATCTTAGTGAACATTAATTAAATAGCCAGGCTTTATTACATTAATCCACCTATAGGTAGTAAACTCAAAATCTCTGATTAACGCAACCTCAATAATCCAGTTCATAATGAATTAAACTATCTCCAACACTCTCCATATTACTAACAATGATTACTTAATCCTGTTTTTCAGTTTATGTGAGGAGACTAGTTCAGTTAATTTACTTTTAGAGTCTAGTAAGATAGTTATTCTTCATACACCATTGAACAATTTTAGTAAGATACTATGCCCTTTTTAGAAACTAATTCTTTTAACGTATGAATACACTTTAAGTAAACTTTTAGCTAATCAAACATCTTCTTAGAATATACTGAACCAATTTTAGAACACCGTTCTACTTATAATTAGACCATCGTTATAAGATTACACACTTAATTCACATTTCATGATAATAAAGACTTTCACACACTAATAAATCATAATTTTAGGTCTTACTTTATACTAAATATTTTATCTTCCAAAACTCAATAAACCACCATTAATAACCATATAACTAGATTCCAAGAATCTAAGAAATAAAATTAGGAACATGATCACCTACCTACCTTAGTGTATTTGATACTTATCTTTATAAACTAACAATCATCACAATAACAACAATAATAACACCTAAGAGCCATTCCCACTGAGTTCACATAAAGAAACTAATTCAACAAACATTGTTAATGCAATCCCCTTCATCGCTATACTAACATTTATGATTTAGTAGCAGAACGAACTAATTCCAATCATGTGCCTATAGTCCATATTCTTAAAAGTTGTCTTGAAATAAATTCCTTAACATTAATTAGTGATGTTAACGTATTCAACTAAACTAGGAAATCTCATAAGTATAATTAAAACCCCGTGATTAAGAGACGACTAAACTAACTTACTCATTCCATAATAATAGTCTTCTATGTATAAATCATCGCGTTTCAACTCCATAACCCGATCCCATCATTTCACCTCAATTATGTTAATGAATATCAATAACCATATCTCAATAAAACCCATTTCAAGAACTAGTCCAATTGACTTTCTTTTTTGAGAAATAAACCATGCCACTAATCTAAATGACAATTTCTAATTAAGAACATTAATCCAATTGTATAACTTACTATTCAAAATAACTAGAATAAGACTTCCCATTAATCAAATTATACTTTAAGTTCTATTGAACTAATTTAAGAACTTCTAATCACAATTCTTTACCAAAATCAACAATACACTAACTAAGTTTATCAGTAAATTAAAGGGGATACTCCAATTTGAGTTCATAATTAACCAACAATTCAATTGTACTATAATTATTCAATCCACCAACACAAACACATATCAATTTGAAATAACAATTCACAAGCAACAATAATTCAGCATCATCAACTATAACCATATCAACACTAACCACCACAACAACAACTACTACAACAACCCCAACAACAACAGTATAACAACGACCATCAAGAACAACAACAACATAACAGCATCAATAACAATTCAAGAAGAACAACAGAACAAAAACTACCAACAACGCACAACAAAAACTCATAACACAAGGGGAAAGTACCAATAAGGGGAGAAGAAGAGTGGCAGCACCACCACGACTAACACCACGCTCAAAGTAGCAGCAGCGAACTAGAACAGGGGAGAGAGAAGATATACTCAGCAGCACCACCACAGGAGAGAGCAGAGACGCGAGCAGAGGAGGGAACCACGGCGCGCAGCACAACGGCGAGTCACGACGGCCAGCGCATCACAGAGGCGAGAGAGAGTCGCGGGTGAGAGAGAGAAAATTGGGGTTTTGGGTTTCTCCAATTGATATCAGAAAATGGGATAAATGTTTGGTGATGTAATTGAGCAATTCTGACAGCTCAAGGTTTACGAGCTTATTAGCTTCATTAGATGAAGACACGAAGGAAGGAAGAAGATGAAGCAGGAGCTTTTGGCTCCAAAAGAAGGACGCACGAGGAGAGGGATGAAATTAGAATTTGCTTCCTGTTGGGTTATACTACGGCCCTGTTCTTTTGGAATTTTTTCCTTCAATAATGCTAAAATGGGTATTAATTTGTGAAATGTGCCGAAGTTTAAATTAATTCCCTGGGTACCGTCCACGTAGGACGGCACGCGAGAATTTTTTTTTTTTAACAAAACCGCTACTCCAAGTAGCGGTTAATACCAATAATGTAAAGTTGACCGCTACTTCAAATAACGGTTAAATGATGTCCCTAAGACAAGTTATAAAAGGCATGCATATAAACCGCTACTTCAAGTAGCGGTTAATACCAATAATGTAAAGTTGACCGCTACTTCAAATAGCGGTTATATGATGTCCCTGAGACAAGTTATAAAAGGGATGTATATAAACCGCTACTTGAAGTAGCGGTTTACTATGAAGCAAAAAAAAAAAAAAAAAAAAAACCGCTACTTCAAGTAGCAGTTTTGCCTAGTAAACCGCTACTCCCAGTAGCGGTTTTACCACATATACTGTTTTCAAATAACTTGAAGTTAACCGCTACTTCAAGTAGCGGTTTGCTTTGAAAAAAACAATTTTATGGCGTGCCGTCCTACGTGGACGGTATCCATGGAATTAATTTGAACTTGGGCACATTTCAGGAATTAATACTCATTTTAGCATTATTGAAGGAAAAAATTCTGTTCTTTTGCACTTATTTTCAGCAAAAATAAGTAAAAATAAGTTCAGTTCAGTAAAAATAAGTTCAGTTCAGCAAAAATAAGTTCAGTCTTGTCTAATGTTGTAATTAATTTTTTGTTTTAAATATTACTATAAATATTGTTATTATTATTAATATTAAAATTATAATAACGATGAATTTATATTTTATAATTTTTTATTATTTTTTTTTATTTTTTTATATTTTTATATTTTTTATATTTTTTATTATTTATTAATTATTAATTATTTATTATTCTTATTATTTATTATTTATTATTATTATTATTATTTATTTATTATTTATTATTTATTATTATAAAATAATAAAATAATAATAACAAGTATTGATAATATTATGTTAATACAGTTTAGTTTAGCAAAAATAAGTTCTATTCAACCAAAATAAGTTCAGTTCAGCAAAAGTAAGTTCAATTCAGCAAAAATAAAATAAGTTCAGTTCAGTAAAAATAAGTTCAAAAGAACAGGACCTACATCCGTTCTCTTTTGTACTTCCTATCTAGAATCTTAATACTATTCACAATTGAAAAGAATCTTCTAAATTATTTTCAACATATGATAAAAATATATAGTTATGTGGGGTCTTATTTGATTCGTCTAAATGGGTATTTTATTTAATATTTAATCATTATACTTTTTACTAATACACAATGAAAGATATTTAACGTCAAAGATGTGCATTGACACACGTGGAAATCAAAATAGGAAGAACGAAAAGAAACAGAGGGAGTAATACCTATCTCAAATAGACTCACATAACTAAAGACTAAAATACATTTGACTTAGTAAGTTAACAAATTATTTTATAAATAACTGTCATATAAGATAATAAAGCAATCAATATGAGAACTTCAAATTATTCAAACTCATTTTGAAATATAATAGTATAATTAAACCATAAAATAATTAGATTGTGCCTAAACGCACATTAAAATATCACTTGACATATGCATTGAAGTAATTCGGAGAAGGATTCGCAAATAAGCAAATACTAACATTAATTTTTCAAAGAAGCCAAATACCTCCCCGAAGACCATTCGGGGGGATAACCCGATGATCATCAAAATGGAGAATTCTCGACACTTAGGAGGCACTATCATCAGCAGCCTTAGTCTCGAATAAGATGAGAATAGAGGGGTGGTAGGTTTGCATATTATCCCGAGCATGCGAAATAAAATCCGAGGAATTCGCACCACGAACATCCCAAGAGATAATCGTCATAGAGGAAAAAGATGGAGAGGAACAAGAAGGGAGAGAATTACTCTCAACAGAGTTCATCTGAAGACTGGGATGAGGCAACCACTCCTTCCATCCCTCCTTCTAAGGTAGCACTTGAAAGTCCTCCAGCTTCATCAGGTTCAGTTGGAGTTTCAATTCGGTTCGGGCATGGGGATGAAGAGCCCAGAATTCGATGCGTAACCCGACTACCTCTTCTTGAATCAGGAATATGACCATAGGGAGAAGAAGATTCCCCATGTCGACACTTTTACTTTCTAATAGCAAAGGATAAACTATTAGGCTTAGAGGTTTGAGAGGTTTTGGTTGCATGGGAGATTTGATCGGGTTGCATGCAAGAGTCAGGGTTGTCGTGCAACTGGGAAGGAATGATACCCCGGGAAAACTTGGAAAGGAATTGATAGTTGGAGGTGATGAAGGGATGGCCATAGGTGAGGGGTTGGATTGGTGGGGAAGACATGTAATAGGGTTGGTGGAGAACGGGGGTTGGGAGGTTGAGGAAGGAGTTGAGTCGTCGGTGGAGAAAGCGACCGTGGTATGGGGAGAATGGGGTGCGAAATGACAGGGTTGATCTGGGAGGACAAGGTGTCAAGGGATTGTTTCGAGGTTGTGGAGTTTGGCATGGTGATTTAACGATGAGGGTTGAAGAAGATGAATTTGGTTTATTAATCTTGTTCTCCTGATGAAAGTCTTGAGGGGTGAATTTTATCTTGGCGAGGAGTTCCGGCGAGGTGACATGGGAATGAAGAGTGTTCTTGGGGGAAGAAGGAGAATTAATGGTAGTATTAATTATAGGGCAGGCAAAAAGTTGACCCAACTCGATAACTCGACCCGAACCCAACTTGAAATAAGCGGGTTTGGGTTGAGATTTTCGGCTTGTTTACATAAATGGGTCAACCCAAACTCGACCTAAAATTAAATGGGTTAGGTTAAGGTTGATATTTTCAACCCGAAAACAACCCACATAACCTGTTTAACTAAAAGGGTCACATTCAACTCAAACTACAAGAAAGTTATTGAAGTTAAAAAGGCCCTTTTTTCTGGTTAATAAAATTTGGGCCAAGCCCATACCTTCTAATATACAAAAGTTGAGAACCCTACTTCCTTAGTTCCTTGTGTTCTGATCATTCTCCGCTTTTTATTCTCTATCACTCTTGCCTTTCTTTTTCTCCCTTCTATAATGCGAACTAGTTACTCTCTTTAATCTGTTGAGATACTTGATCTCTCTTAATTCACTGCACGAGTAATCTTCAATTTGAGGCTTCCAGCATCATGGAAGTAATTTAATTAGGTACTCCATATCTTTCATCCATTTATAAAATCTTCTGTTGATTCATTTTTTTTTCAAAGATTTTAATTGACTTTTCATACTTTTTCCTTATACCACTTGCATTTCGTTGCGACAGCGTAGTAATTGATGAGTTGCTGCAAATATGCTCCATGACGTTAATGAAAGTCTTCAAGATGTACGGAATTCAATAGCCAAAATCAGATCTAATTAGTTCTTTTTGTTATTAGATAAAAGAGTTGTTGGTGTGCCTTTGCCTTGTAATTAGTTAGTATTACATTTTATGTAATTAAATTAAATTTAATTCTTATGGTCGAATGAATTTTTGATAAAGCGATGACATTTTAAAATTTGAGTTTCATGAAGAACATGCGCAAAAAAAACTTAAACGGGTTGACTGAGTTTCAAATTTTGGCATGGGTTTCTAAATTGTAACATATTATGGTTTATTAAATGGCGTTCATAAAATTAAATAGGTTTAACGGGTCGGATTCAGGTCGATCCGTTTATGTGCAGATCAGATTCAGGTCCAACTTTTTGACAGGTTTACATAAAGAGGTCGGGTTCAGGTTGGGGGGTGCTGATCTGTTTATGTAAACATGTCAATCGAACCTGACCCAAACCGACCTGATTGCCAGCCTAATTAATAAGCTTATTTGAAGACGTTGATTGGGGAAGGGAAAAGATTATGCATTGATTGGGTAGATTGGACGGTGATGGGATGTCAAGAGGGAGAAGTGGGAGAGTTTGATCTCTGCAAGATCTCATCATTAGGATTTTCGGAAGACGAAAGAGTTGTTTCAGTGGCCTTGAAGCTGGTAGGCTGCATGTCTGCTCCAGGCGCCAAAACATCCCAATAAGAACCTTGGGAAATGGCGTTATCAGGTGGGGTTTTCTTGAGGATATGAAACGACTATTTTTTTTCTCTGTTCCGGAGAGATGGGAGTAGCATTAAAATCACCATTTTTTGGTTTCTTGGCAGGGCCAGACTTATAAGATGTTCTTTTATTATTGACCAAAGTCCAGGGCCCAAAATCAGAAGCTGTTGAGGCTGGCCCAACCCATTTGTCTATCGGTCAGTATCCATTAAAGACAAATGCGCATTTTAAGGCCGATAGTATGAGGCACCTGGATTTGAGGATCCTAAATCTTCGGCGGGCCAGAGTTCAACGTCTGCGAAGAACTAAGGCATTGGTTCTTGGAGTGGCCGACTCTTCCACATGCAAAACACACTTGATGGAGATTTTCATACACCATAGATTGCCAGCATTAGCAACCCATATTCGAGAAATTAAGGAAACATTCAAGTCAACAATAACACAAACTCTAGCATAACGAGCTATGATAAGCCTATCCGTGGCGAAATCCACCTTGATTAGCTACCCAGCCACTTTTGCAATTTGGAAGAGAGCTTCCTTGTCATAGTACTCAACCGAAAGTTCCAAAAAAACGAATCCAAACTGTCATAGAATCCAATGGATTGGAAAAGGGACTGAAATTTGGTTGCCACCTAGTAATTAAGCAGTAGGTAGTGATCTAAAACAAACCACGGACCACCAAAAAGAGCTCCTTCGAAGTCATCCCTTTTAAAAAATGGGAAGAGAAAAAAATTATTTCCTATACAATCACCTCCAAAGATCCTTTGGACTTCCACATGATCCTAGATCGTTGAGTAATGAATGATGGTCTGACGTCAATTTCTAGGCATTTACTCATAAGGGTGAGGTCCCATGGTTCTCTCAAGGACTTTAATTGAGAGGGATCAAACTGGACGGCTAAGGATGAATCTGGAGGTTTTTGCTTATGTTACTATGTGGTGAGGTCAATGACAAGTCGCATTATCAACAACCAACATGTTGGGCAAAATCCAATAATGGGTAGCAAGATGTTAGGTAAATCCATGTACCAGGTCACAATAGGCCTGGTAAAATCAGGTAACAAGTCAGGAAAGTAATAGTTTACGTCGAGTTATGATCGATTTTAGGTCCTAATCAAGTTATGTTGAATCGAGTTCAGTCGTTGTTAGGTCCCATCACTTCAGTCATCAGTCTTTTTTAGTTGGTCTCGGTTCAGGTCATGGAGTATTAGGTCAAGATCAGTTATTAGTTATTATTCGGTTGGGTACAAGTCAGGTTATAGGTGACTTGTTTAACCAAATTTTAGGTGCAAGTCAATTACAGGTTATTACAGGTTAAGGTCAGGTTCTCAGGTCGGGTCATTTTTTGAAAGCTCTACTCATGGTACACCTAGGGGAAATTCTGTAATAAATTTTCCAAATGAGCAAAATTTTACTCAGTTCTAATCATTTTACTCATTTCTTTCCTCTTTTTCTTCTTCATTGTTTCTCTTTCGTCCAATTTTCTCTCTCCTCGATTATTTCTCTTACCTCCAAATTTCTCTCTTCTCCGTTGTTTCTTATCTCCAAATTTCTCTCTCCTCAATTTTCTATTACCTCCAAATTTTTCTTCTACATTGTTTCTCAACCTTCATTGAAATTAATGAAAGGCAAAAATAAATATTGATTGGATCTCCGAATTTCATCAATAGCGGAATTAATTTTTTTCAGATTTGAAAAAACGACATTAGAGTTTCCAAAATTTTTCAAGGGCGGAATTAATAATCAATAATGTAAAGAGATGAATTAAGAATAATCAACAATAGTTCTAGATTTTTGTTACATCCATTATTTCTCTTACCTCAAAATTTCTCTCTTCTCCCTTGTTTATTACCTCGAAACTTCTCTCTTCATCATGATTTCTCTCTCAACATGGTCAATCAAATTGATTAACTATACAATATGATTTGAGAAAGTTGGGTTTCATTAATAGCAAAAACAAAAATTGAAGTTTCGGTGTTTATCAACTCTGGACTTGTTTTTACATTTGAAATCAATATTACAGTTTAAAAATGATCAAACACTTATGAAATCTTGAGAAAATGAGCGAAAAAGTTTGATCATTTGGGCAAAAGTGTTTGCTCTTTTTTTCAAATGAGTAGAAATGTTGGTCCATGTGAGAAAGAGTATTCATTTGGGCGAATGAGCGGAAACAATTTGAATTGAGTAGAATGTTTCCCATTTTCATAAATTTAAATGAGCAAAAACTAATTTCGGGTATACTATTTGCATGGCACACCTAGGTTTACTATAAGTTTGACATGGATATTGTAAAATTCTACTCAATTTAAATCAATATTGCACTTTTGCCCAACTTTAAAAAACAAAAATTGAAGTTTCGGTGTTCATCAATGGTGGACTTATTTTTACATTTGAAATCAATATTTGTTGAGGCATGTAGTGTTTTAATGATTGTAACCAAATGATGATTATCTAACTAACATATGTGTTTAAGATGTGCATATTACGTTACCATAGAACAAGTCATGAAAGGTTAAATATATCACATCATGAAGAGTTCCTAGAAGAAATCCAATAAGTGATGTTCCTGAGGAAGAAATCCAAAGAGAGAAGAAGTTTGATTATACAGATGTGCTGCTAGATTTTATGTAAGTTCCTAAGATGGAACCAAGCATGAAGAGTTCAAGAAAAATGTTATAGAAGCAAGCGCAAACAAAGTTCCCAGAAGAGTTCCTAAAATAAACACAAACAGAGCAGTTCCTAGGTATATCCTAAGAGGAACATTAAATATGCAGTTCCTGACTTGGAGCAGTTACTGAGTCGGAGGAGTTCCTGAGTGGGAGCAGTTTCTGAAGTTTCATAGTTGAAACAAGCAGTTCCTGAGCAAGAACTATAGGTGCGAAGTTCCTTAAAGGAACTAGCACGTCAAAGTTCCAGAGGTGGAGCTATCAGCATGCGATTCCTGAGTTGGAGCAACATGGAAATGAAGACAGGAAGTATGAGTTTACTTTCTAGGATTCATGTAAGTATGTGGAAATGTGAAAGGTAAAGGAACAAAGGTGTCAAAAGGAATTCGTGGAACTTAGAGTCAAAAGTATTTAAGAGTCAGTTTGTTGTTGCATATTATTATCTTAATATGTAGCATTTATTTAGAGTTTGTTTCTCAATAAATCTCTACTTGATTAATTATTTTCAGATAATATGCATTAGTTGTTTTAGGATAAGATTTAGTTTTTAAATAAAAAAGATAAGTTTTAAATAAAATCAGTTTTAATTTAGGATTCTGATTTTAATTTATTTAATTCTATCTTATCAGTTTTTGGAAAATAAAAGCTAGATTTATATTACGTTCAATGAGTTTTTGAGATTAAGTTCAATGAGTTTTTGTGTGCAGGAATTTGTAGAGGCGAGTTCCTGTACGGACAAGAACTCATGTACTTATGTCAGGTTTATGAAAAAAGTTTTCAGTAAAATATTTTTGCATGAGAAAATAAATAAAATGTGAGTTTTGGAAAAATATCTCTTGGATTATATTTTGATAAAACGTAGCTTTTTCTCCAAGTATTTATTTTCTTTTTGTTTCCTATTTTTACTCTAACTACTTTACTGTAAACGTGATATAAGTTGTGCCCAAGAAGTTGACTGCTTCTTCCTCAAGTTTCTCCCAACTAACTGATCATGGGTTAGTGGTGAAATAAGTGGAAGTGGTGCTCAAGTTTTCAACGTACAATAAATAGAGGCTTATGTATTCTTTTTAAATTGTCTGACTGGTGTCTTTCCATAGTGTCTGACTTATGTCATTCCATAAGGTTTGGCTTAAGGAATAAAGTTATAGTAAGAATTATATTTTCTATTCCTTGTTTTGAGTCAATTCTTGTGAGTTCCAAGTTACTACGAGTGCCATGTTCCTTTACAGTTATTCAGTTTCTATATACTAGAGTTACACCAAATTATCAAGCGTCTGTTTTTGAGTTTGGGGTTAAAGAGTTTGAGTGAACTCTTGTAATGGGAACTTGATGAAGAGTTTGAGTGAATTCTTGTATCAAGTTCGAGTTAGGAACTTAAGTAAGTTCTTGTTGTTTATGCGTAGACTTGGGGTGAAGTCTATCCAAGGGTGAAGGGTTTGAGTAAACCTATTGTAAAGAGTCGTGAGAACTCTTAAGGGACTTAGAGTTCGGTCTAGAGTGTTGGAGTTCCTAGTGGAACTTGTGAGAGAGTTGGAGTTATTAGTGGAACTTGCGCATGTAATAGGTTGTAACAGAGGAGTTTCCCTATTATAGTGAAGAGTTTAAATCCTGAGGAGGTCGTAGTTTTCTTTTTGTATTGGGACAAGAAGTTTCCACGTAAAAATCTTTCTTACACTTTGAGCTCCTTATTGCTCATGTTTTAAATTTATTTGGCAATAAGTTCCACACTATAATTCTCCCCTCTCTTGTAGTTCTTTTCGAGTTAACAATTGGTATCAGAGCCGAAACTCGTTGATAAGCAGGCAACCCTGCTGAGTGAAGTTCCTGCAAGAAGAAGGAACTCGTACGAGAAAGGAACTCCAACCTACGTCATTCAAAGGAACAAGTGGAAGCCGACTTTTTATCATCAATTTAAACTCACTCAAGGGTTATCAACCACCCCTTTGATGTAAGTATCTCTTCCTTAAGATATTCTTTATACGCATATATTAAATTGGAACTTATTCCTTAGAGTATTTCTAGTAAAATTATTTTATTTGGCTTTGATGTTTTTATAGCAATTTTGAATAACTTTAAAACTTTTTTCGAAAAATAAAATTAAGATTTCTAAATTTGTTTTTTAAATATCAAAGAATCAGTATACTAGAAATGGTTCAAGGAACTATTCATATTGGAACAATGCATATTGTCACTCTTGGAACTTGGTTTCCCTACAAAAGGGAACTTTATTCTTTAGGCAGTGTAATATATGTCTATTTCATTTATTTGCCAAAGAAAATATTTTTACATGCATATTGAGTTTATTGAATATTTATTATATGGATGCATGATGATTTTTACTAAGTAGAGATAGTTATATAGATTTGTTTTGGTTGGAAAAGAGAAGTTATTTTGCAAGTTTATATATATTATCTTTTCTTTATATGTTGTGCAGTATATTAATGTTTATTATATAGGTTTGATAATTCGGGTAATTAAAATTTCAAAAGCATAAAAATTAGTTTTGGATCAAGGAACTCAAACTTTTATTTGGTGAAATCAATAGTGTTCCAAGAACGAGTAAATGGTACAGGAACAATTCAAAATTTGGAAAGAGTTACTAATTCTTTTGAAACTGATCTCGGTTCAAAGGAACAAAGCAGAAGTTCCTTTTTCACATGAGATCATATTTTTTTTGGAACTTTATGGTTATTCTTTTTATGCTGTATTTTTATTTACCTCTCTTTTGACTAACCTACTAACATTAACATGCACAAAGTATTTCTTTTTGGGTTTGTATTACAGGTTATTTTTTTTAGTTTATGTTAACCCAAAATAAAGGAACAAGTTCATGTTCTTCCATCAAAGGAACGAACAGATTGGGAACAAGTTCCTGAAATTAATAAGACAGCTCCAGAGATTATCTTTCAGATAGAAGATTCCATATGATGGCAATGCCTAGGAACTTGATTACAATTCCAGATGAGTTTGAGGATGTATGCAAGAACAAGGTATTGATTACAAGGCGAATATAATGAATGGAACTTTGGAAGACATGGCAGAATACTCTTTGCTAATGTTTTCCAAATGAACAAGTAAGAAAAAGCAATCGATATCACTTGCTAAATCATCAACAAAGGAATGTTTAGAAGTTGATCAACAAGACATCCTATGAGATCTTCAAAGGAGAAAACATTGGTATTATGTTCTTAAGCGTTTGATTCTAAGTGTTTTGGTAATTAATAGCAATAAGAATCATCTAAGGAACTTTAAAAATAGAAGCGATGAGGTTGTGTTAGAACGCACCTCTAATTGTTAAAAACGCAGAGTTAATAACAAAATAATATATAATGTGTTATAAAGAGTTGACATATTTATTATGAGACTAACTTGTTTGTTCCTAGTAAACAGGTTAAAGATGGTTTTTCATTTTTTTATGTTGAATTCACAAGTTCGTGTGGAGCTAGAGTTCCTAACATGAAATATGTCACTCTAGAAAGCAACAATAGTCAGCTATATGACCTTATGGAGAAGAGCTTAAAAATGAAGATCAAGTTTAAGTTCATAAAACAACTGTACATTATTTTCTCTTGTTGCTTACATGGGATTTGAGTTGTTCTAAATAGATTCTCAATGTGTTCAAAATAAATTTTATTGTTGGAAATCTATGAGGAACAACATCAAGTTTCTTATTGAAAAATGATTTTAAAATTAACAATAATTTTCGTTTTCAAGAGGAATTGACTTAGTAGTTGTATATTATTGTTATATGGAAAATATTTTTGGTACAACTAACTATTTTATACAAGGGTTTTTGCTAACTTTATAAGCAAATGTGTAAGTGAGCATGATAAGGGAACATAACTACTCTCTTGGAATATAATGATGCAAGGACAAAAATATGTCAAGGAACTTTTGAAGAAGGATGAGTTGAGTCGGGTTGGTATGAAAGTTTCCATCGGATGTGAAGACATCAAAATGATGGAACTAGCGGTTTAGAAACTCAAAAATAAGTCATCAAAATCAGTCCGAGTACTTGAGGTAATTTTATATTCATGGTGAAATGTGACTTAAGTTATGATGTTCCTATTCACATTGTATCATGATTAATAAATTACATTGTTAAATTATTAATCTGAATGCATAACTTTTATAAGTCTTGTTTTAAATTATGTAAACATATGTTCTTTAGTTTCACCTATTCATGGACTGTTTAGAGGAACAAGACTTGATGAAGTATGACTTAAGCGTAAACATGTTCTTTTACAAAACGTTTTGTCGAATTGGGTTCTTACACATACTAAAATTGAAGTGATTATATGCACACTAGCGTAAATATGTTACACTTAAGTTTTGTGTCGTAAAGGCATACTCACTTGTCTAAGAGTGTTAGAGGTCTCATAATAGAACCGTAGATCTTTGTCAAACATGAAAGTCCTAAGTTGCCAAAGGTACAATGAAAGAAACCTTGATGGAACAAGACAGGTAAATTCCCATAATATATTTCATTTAACCTTTAGAGGGAACAAACCTATTCTTAGCCAACTATCATTCGTTCACACCACATTTCTTCAAATACCCTTTGATTGATTAATTCCTCATTCCATTCATATCATGTCACTTTAAATCTCCTAATTCCCATGTGCTCTAAATTAAAATTCATGACTTTTTATGGTTCAATGATGCATAAAGAGTGATAAATGGTAAATACATTTTGAGGGGGAAGTTATGGAAAAAGTGAGAAGCAAGTATTTTATGTTTTATCAAATGATGCTCGGAAGGATATATCATTAGATGGAACTACTCATATAAGTTCCTAATATGAAGGAATGGTAAGAAACTCGGGGGAATAAGGAAGGAATCGATATATATGTTTTCATTCTTGGTGGTGGATTTCACGTATGTGTGAGTAAAAAGATAATTAAATTGTTCAAGTTTCTTCGGGCAATGAGTTCCTCTTGGTTGGTTGGTTGAGTAAAAGTGAACTTGATTGATACATATCAAGGTGTGTGGGGGGTTTGGCAGAGATTTCAAAAGTGTAAAGTGAAGTAATCAACTCTAATTATTGTTGAGAACCTCTTATTAAAAGTCTAAACCATAGAGCACACAATATCTCTCAAGTTCCCTCTACTCAAATTATTCCATAAACTTCGTTCATATTCTTTGAGCCGTATATTACAATGTCCTATCTCTTAATCCATTCTTGACTTTCAAATTTGATTTTTTTTTTTCTTGACTTTTATTTAATTATTTGTCAAGTTCCTTCGATGGTTTTGAAGTTGGGTCTTTGGATTGTGAGCTGGAAATTTGTGTAGCACATGTATCCTAAGTTTAAAAATTGAGATTCTTGAGGCTTTTGGGACTAACAGGTGTTTAACATTTATGGTGGTAAGAGCATGCCCACTCATGGTTTTTTTAGGCATCAATTTGAGTCATGAACCTTGCTCAAAAAAAACATGGGGTTGCATCCATGCTTTTTTTATACTTGTATTTGGGTCATGCTATGACTCAATCCATGGTTGGTCATCCTATGAACCAAACCATGGTTGGTCATCTTATGACTCAAGCCAACCGTTTGTGGACATGTGGCAATGCGTCATAAATGTTATTTTTTGTAATTCAAATTTTGTAACCTGAATAACTTAAAAAATACAAATAAAAAAAAATTATTTTTTTTTTACCAGTGGTTCTATCTTTTTGAGATCTATAAATAGACATCCATTTTGCTATATTTTGACACACTTCTAAAATTAATTATTTTCTCACTACATTGTATGCACATGAATAATTGTTTTTGCATGCTTTTATTATTGAATAATTTTTTTAATCTAAATTAATTACTACAAAACGAATTTATTTAGGGTCGTTAATATACAAAATAATTTATTTATAATCTTGTATGATATTATAAATATCAAAAGGTATAGATATATATTGATGTAGGAGAGAGAAAATGGGATGGAGTATAGTAAAAAGTGGGATAGAGGAGGATGATGCTCTTTTTTTTTTTGGGTCATGAGTGGGGTTCATTTGTCAAAATGGGTCATAAGGCATGACAAACTTTGGTAAGATGAGAGAGAAAGTTGATGAGAGAGAGGGATAACATGTTTTTTTGGGGCATGAGTGGCCATGCTCTAAGTGTAGCATATAACAATATGTATATATGATTCACCTAAAACAAAATGTGTGTAAGATGATCCTTTTCGATAATGACAAAAGGGGGAAGAATATGTATGATGCTTATAGTCAAGCATAGTTAAGTCTAAATCCTTAAATGATGAAAGTTCTTTGTATGATGTGTTTATCTTATATTGATATTTCCTTCATATACATGCATGATATGTTTGTTAAGGGGAATTAATGTACATCGTTTATAATTATTTAATTTGTGATAAGCATCATTTGTTTGTCATAATAAAAAAAGGGGGAATATTGTTAAGGCATGTAGTGTTTTGATGATTGTAAACAAATGATGATTATCTAACTAACATGTGTGTTTGATATGTGCATATTACGTTACCATAGAACAAGTCATGAAAGGTTAAATATATCACATCATGAAGAGTTCCTAGAAGAAATCCAATAAGTGAAGTTCTCGAGGAAGAAATCCAAAAAGAGAAGAAGTTTGATTATACAGATGTGCTGCTAGATTTTATGTAAGTTCCTAAGATGGAACCAAGCATGAAGAGTTCAAGAAAAATGTTATAGAAGCAAGCACAAATCAAGTTCCCAGAAGAGTTCCTAAAATGAACACAAACACAGCCGTTCCTAGGTATATCCTAAGAGGAACATTGAATATGCAGTTCCTGAGTGGGAGCAGTTCCTGAGTCGGAGTAGTTCCCGAGTGGGAGCAGTTCCTGAAGTTTCATAGTTGAAACAAGCAAGAACTATAGGTGCGAAGTTCCTTAAAGGAACTAGCACGTCGAAGTTCCAGTGGTGGAGCTATCAGCATGCGGTTCCTGAGTTGGAGCAACATGGAGCATGAAGATAGGAAGTATGAGTTTACTTTCTACGATTCATGTAGGTATGTGGAAACGTGAAAGGTAAAGGAACAAATGTGTCAAAAGGAACTCGTGGAACTTAGAGTCAAAAGTATTTAAGATTCAGTAAGTTGTTGTATATTATTATCTTAATATGTAGGATTTATTTAGAGTTTGTTTCTTAATAAATCTCTACTTGATTAATTATTTTTAGATAATATGCATTAGTTGTTTTAGGATAAGATTTAGTTTTTAAATAAAAAAGATAAGTTTTAAATAAAACCAGTTTTAATTTAGGATTCTGATTTTAATATATTTAATTCTATCTTATCAGTTTTTGGAAAATAAAAGCTAGATTTATATTACGTTCAATGAGTTTTTGAGATTACGTTCAATGAGTTTTTGAGTGCAGGAACTTGTAGACGCGAGTTCCTGTACGAACGGGAACTCATGTACTTATGTCAGGTTTATGAAAAAAGTTTTCGGTAAAATATTTTTGCATGAGAAAATAAATAAAAAGTGAGTTTTGGAAAAATATCTCTTGGATTATATTTTGATAGAACGTAGCTTTTTCTCCAAGTATTTATTTTCTTTTTGTTTCCTATTTTTACTCTAACTGCTTTACTATAAATGTGACATAAGTTATGCCCAAGAAGTTGACTGCTTCTTCCCCAAGTTTCTCCCAACTAACTGATCATGGGTTAGTGGTGAAATAAGTGGAAGTGGTGCTCAAGTTTTCAACGTACTATAAATAGAGGCTTATGTATTCTTTTTAAATTGTCTGACTGGTGTCTTTCCATAGTGTCTGACTTATGTCATTCCATAAGGTTTGGCTTAAGGAATAAAGTTATAGTAAGAATTATATTTTCTATTCCTTGTTTAGAGTCAGTTCCTATGAGTTCCAAGTTACTACGAGTGCCATGTTTCTTTACAGTTATTCAGTTTCTATATACTAGAGTTACACCAAATTATCAAGCGTCTGTATTTGAGTTTGGGGTTAAAGAGTTTGAGTGAACTCTTGTAATGGGAACTTGATGAAGAGTTTGAGTGAATTCTTGTATCAAGTTCGAGTTAGGAACTTAAGTAAGTTCTTGTTGTTTATGCGTAGACTTGGGTGAAGGGTTTGAGTAAACCTATTGTAAAGAGTTGTGGGAACTCTTAAGGGACTTAGAGTTAAGTCTAGAATGTTAGACTTCCTAGTGGAACTTGTGAGAGAGTTGAAGTTATGAGTGGAACTTGCGCATATAATAGGTTGTAATAGAGGAGGTTCCCTATTATAATGAAGAGTTTAAATCCTGAGGAGGTCGTTGTTTTTCTTCTTATATTGGGACAAGAAGTTTCCACGTAAAAATCTCTCTTGCACTTTGAGTTCCTTATTGCTTATGTTGTAAATTTCGCATTATTTGGCAATAAGTTCCACACTACAATTCACCCACCCTCTTGTAGTTCCTTCCGAGTTAACAATATTGCAGTTTCAAAATAAGCAAACACTTGTGCTCATTTGAGAAAATGAACGAAAAAGTTTGTTTATCTGGGAAAAAGTGTTTGCTCATTTTTTCATATGAGTAGAAATGTTTGTCCATTTGAGAAAGAGTATTCATTTGGACGAATGAGTAGAAGCAATTTGAATTGAGTTGAATTTTGTTCATTTGCATAATTTTAAATAAGCAATGAGCAAAAAATTATTTTGGATATACTATTAGCATAATATACCTGGGTTTACTATAAATTTTTCATAACTTCTATAAAGGAGCAAATGTTACAATTTATTCAAAGCAACTGTTTCCTTTTGGCCTGAGTGCACACCCCAAACTCACTGCCTACACCATCCGTTTCTCCCACGACAAGAGTAAGCACTCCTTTATTGACACACATCAGGTACACTCCTAAGTCCTACCAAACTTAGTTGATTCGTTTATGATTCTCACACCCAGCATAAATACCATCTCCACACCATTACTCATAATTTGCAAGTTACGTTGTGGTAATGTGGTGCATAAGCATTTGTTCACAAATTCTTTATTCTTGTGGGAGATGTTTGAATCAGAACAGTGAATTAGGGATCTCTCATTAATTTGAGGTTGTACGATATTATAGGTGTAGATTATAATTTAATTAATTTAACATCTACTTTGACTTTTAACACTATTTATATATATACTAACTTTAATTGAATTTTTTTACTAATATATATATTAGTGCGAGAATAATCTTTACACTTACATTGCTAACAAGTTGTGTAGTTATAAATTGTTATTTATTGAAAAACAAGTGTTATATGAGTTAGTGAGGTACTTTATATTACAAAAGTTAATTATAGTGAGGCAATTCTTTATTTGAATCAGAAAGCTAGTGAGATATAGGACTGTTAATGAGCCAGGGTGGCCCTCAAACTATTCGAGCTCGACCCAATCAAATATCGGTCAAAACTCACCTTGAGAGAGCTCGATTCGAGTCCGAAATCAGCTCGAGACGCTAACGAGTGGAGCCTGAGCTACCTTATCGGCTCGAAAGCTCGTGAATAGGCTCGATAAGTTTTTAAATTACTAAAATTATTTTATTAATGTTTAACATGGTATAGAATAATTAATAACTATGGGAAAAATGGTAGTCTTGGGTTCTAAGACCACCAGAAAGCCAAAATTTATATGTTTGATAAGCTAGAAAAGCACATAAAAAAGTAAAACAAACCATTCAAAAAAAACAGGCAAAAAAAAAAAAATAACATGAGAGAAATTTCTCCTTGTAACTGATGGCGTCATGCAGTTAGTCATTTCTCCTGGAACTGAAGTCAATCACATGGCTGTTGCTTTTTTTGAGAGAGAAGCACGTGGACCTTGTTAAATGCAAAACAACAAGATGAAATTTCACCTATCCCACATCGTTAGATTTGATGAAGGTGTGTGTTAAATGGTCTATAAATAAAAAACTTTGAGTTAGTGATTCCCTATAGTTGGCTTATTATTCACTTGGGCTAGCAACTAACAAGTGTTTGAATATTGGGCCTTAAAACAATTATAAATGTTCGGGCCTTCATGAAATCTAAAGTTTTAGGTGAACTTGAATGTCGAGCTTGATTAACTCAAGCTAAGTGCAACACCATAAGGGAAGACGGAGAAAAACGGTGCAACAGTAGCACCAATTCGTGACACCAGCAGTATCACTATCAAGGTGAACAGAGAGGACATAAGCGACGGCAGCCCGACAACGGTGGCATCTCCACCATGTAACTGAAGAGAGATAGAAGGTGTAGTAGTACCGCTAATCACGACGCAAACAACAAGTTGAACATGAGAGAGGGAAAATAGGCACTAGTAGAATAAATGCTTATTGCTGCGGTCATTAAGTGGCCTATTGCGGCGGTTTTGGCCGCGCAGCAATTAACGGCGCAGCAATAGGTAATTAAACTATTGCTGCGGTTTGTAACCGCATTAATATTACAACATATTGGCGCGGTTTATGGGAAAAACCACAACAATATATATATTTTTTATTATAAAAATACAGTATATTGCTGCGGTTTTGCCTAGAAACCGCAGCAATATACTCTCTTTTTTTAAAAAAAAAATATTTTTATGTACGTATGTTCCATCCAACCTCCTCATGCAAGAAGCAGGATGCAGCAGCTGCAACAATATTTTCTGCATAAATTTCGGCAGAGCTCCATTTGTAAATTGGATCAACCCATAATTGGGAATTAACCTGTACAATATTATATGCAACAACCAACATCCATCATCCAAAATTCATCCAACAACCAACATCTAATCCAAAATTCATCCAACAACCAACAACCAACATCCATCATCCTCTAAGAACCAATTTTCCTCCAACTTCCACAATCCAAATTTCAAGTTCAACAAGAAATAAATACGATTCAATCCAACATAGATATCATGCGAATCCAACATATATATATCATGAAATCCAAGTCAATACGATAATGTTGGTTGGCACAAGTTGCACTAAATTATATTTGTTGTAAGGATAAGAGAAACAAAGAAAATTAACATTAACTAACCTACGCAATGCAATTATTAATAAAGTATCTTGCACTTATTTTTCACCTCATTGATTTGATCTTCAGTATAAGGATCGAGGGTAAAGGTACGAGAAACCTGAAAATAATTCACCAAAGTTAGCCTCAAATAGTTAAATATATAAAATATGAAATGAATAATAAGTGAACAAAAACTTACTTCATCGAAATCCTCCGAACCATAATATAAAGTGAGTACATCAAAAATGTTAAGCATGAAAAAATAAACGCACTCCGTGCCTCCTTGTTGTTGTGGGCACTTTATCAAATTTTTTAAGAAAATGAGGAGATTTATCGTATAATGAAAATGACATAGGCTTTTAATTGAATAAAATAAGTCTATTATACCTGAACACGCTTCCAAAGAAGGTTGTCCCGACGAACTTTGTTGCCGCTCAACCGAAACCTCCTAAAAGCACTACATAACACAATATCAAATGATTTACACTTTATTTGTTGTATATTAAAATTTCAATTCATTTAAAATATATCAAACCGATCAACTTATGCTATCTTTAACTTCTGCTCCTTGTGTAAGCTAGCGGAATCAAAGACATAAATTATCCCGAGCATGGGACATATGACAAGGAGCATCCAATGACGGTTATTGCAAGATTGAATAACAATAATTACTTAAAAAATTCACATGTCATGCAACAATCAATATTTGTAAAACTATTAAGATAGAATATTACTCTTGAAAGATTGGCACGAAGATGATACTAGCACCAACAACGACGGATCCAGTGAAAGCACAATGAATGTAAGTCATTACATTCTCCAATGCATTCACATCCGCGGTACTCTCCGGACACACCTAACAAATACGAACAGCATCAAAGCTAGCTTGCGGCAGCGAGGAGACGCAAATCCTTGCGAGGGGAAAAGTCGTGAAGACAACAACAAAGGGAAGAGGAAAGAAGGACACGAAAAGAGAAATGGTCACGAGGAGGGAGAAAGGGTTTGAGGGGTTTGACGGGGTTGAGAGAAACAGTTTAGGGGGTTTAATCTTCAGAAAAATAACTGACAAAGGGAAAAGAAATGGAGCCAACTTTAGTTTCCTTCTTTTTTAGCAAAATTCCACACAACTAATCTTAAGTAATATGATTAAAATCCAAAATGCATTTTTACCATAACTTCATAAAATTAAATTAATCAATATATTACAAACATAACAAATACAAAATTCATATTCCAACTAAAATAAAATAAGAATATAACAATTACAACTAGCATTTAATAAACACTTTATGAAAATAGGGCTATTACAGTAGAAGACTTTGTTTTCCGTCGCATTTACCATGGGAGACTTGACGAAAACTTTGTCCTCGAACTTATCATTACCATCATCGAGCCCTCCTCGGCCACGACTGACACCTTTGTCACCTCTGCCACTAGTTGTGGTTGTGGTTGGGAGGGCAGTGAATTTCTTTGCCGACGCTTTCAGAATATTTGTCATTGGCATCCAATCAGAATTCAAGCTCAAGGCTTTGCGAATTAAATGCTCGCGGCCTTTAGAGATAAACATCATTGTTAGGCAGGCTGTTTTTGTAACACTCGACAATTCTCTCTTCTCTAAAATACCTTTTTAACATAAAACTTAGAGAATCATCAAAGCATTATCGCCCGTGTGAATACGTATTGACTTATTCAGAATTTTGCAGCAGAAAACATAATAAACAAACTTTATAAATAAAACTTGGTCAACTACAAAGTCAACTCCAAAAGTCAAACCAACAAAAGTCAAAGTCAAACTTAACACCAAAGTTAACTACGAAAAGTATAAACTCAAAGTATGATAAATAATCTACACAATCTCTCCAATCCCGAACCCATGATGCATTACCATCTTCAAACCTATAGATGGACAATGCACTATTGATCCCTAGAGACTGCTCACCAAAATGGGTCATCACATGATCAATAAGGCAAATCCATGATCAACATACACACAAAAGCACGTAATCAGCAAAGCTAAGTACTACATACTAGATAAATAAACAATCCTAGCATGATACTAATAAGTAATAAGCAGGAATAAATAATAATATAATAACATGCAGATAACTTTTACTGAACTAAACTCCACAACTAATAGATTTATTATTTAGATGGAATAGTCAATGGAACGAGTTGTCTGAATGAAACCAGCCTTCCCTTTGGAAGACGAATACGCACTAGTAGAATAAATGCTTATTGCTGCGGTGGTATTGTTGCGGTTTTACCCATACGCAGCAATATATCACGACAAAAGAAAAGGTAAAATATAAAATAACCATATATGGTTCTTTTAGCAAATAGTTGACCATTTGACCAACCATATTGCTGCGTTTTCTACAGCAAACCGCAGCAATATATTTCCAACGGATATTTTTTGAAAAAAGTGGAATATTTTTTACCAGATCTGGCGCAGATATTGTAATAGCCCAGTGTTTAAGCAGCTTAAATAAAAAAAAATTAATTATATTTTACCTTTGATTATATGATGATTTTTGTATGGTAATATTTTAAGAAATGTGAGTTCTATTTTCGGAAATAATTTTGGTCATTTAAATATTTTGATAAAGTTTGGGTTTATTAACCAACTTAAGTATGGTTTTGGTTTGAGTATAAATTATATAAAAAAAAAATGAATGATTAAAATTAGTTATGGCCATTTGTCTTCTTATTGCTTGTGCCATCATTTTATAATGCCATGTATGAGCCTTGTTGTCAAATTATCAACATCCTTTTTATACATGTTGCCTAATTAATAGAATTTCAGCTTAATGAAACCCAACTCACTTTCTCTCTCTTGTGACCCTTGTACCTCTTCCTTCCCTCCTCCCTTTTTCGGTTGTTTTCGATCCACCAGCATCTCTGCCGGCGATCTCATCGGAGCTTCGTCCTCGACCCTCAGCGCTGCTTTCCCCATTTCCTCTCTCTCATTCGCTCGTGTTGCAGGTCCCGTTCTTCTTGTCGTTTGCTCGCGGTGATGCACCGCTGATCTGCTGGTGCTCTTTGTGCCGCCGTCGTTGCTACTGCTGTCCCCTGTTGTTCTTTTGTTCTGGGTTGTTGGTGTTGTTGCTCTATCAAGGCAGCTGAACGCCTCTGTTGTAGTCTTCCGCCGGCGAGCTGCATCGTTGGTGTTGCATGGACCGTCGCTGCTAGTGGTTCGAATAACCACCGCTGCTGTGGTGGTCCCACCGTCATCGGTGCTGCTGCCTTCTTCTTTCCTCTACTTTCGGTTGTTTTCAAGGGAACCCAAATTCAGATTTGGTAAAACTTATTAAAGGTATAATTTTTGGAACCTTTAACTACCTCTTATTTCTTTTACCCAATTTAATTGTTAAGCCAGACATGTGTAATTAGTTTCGTAATTTAGAAATGTTACTATGAAATTTACAAATCTGAACTGGTTGAAGAATCTATGATAGTAAGATCTTATTTCCATTGATAAACCCACTTAGAGAGAGACTTGGGTGGAAGTAATCAATTTTGGAAGAGAATAATCACTTAATGGGTAAAAAAGATTGTGTTTAGGAAGGTTGGTTTGATTGGCTGGTTATTGAGAGATAATCGACACTAGTCTGTTAATAAGTATAGTATTGTTGCTTGAAGAATTAAAGTAGTTCATGAGATGGAAACTAATTTGTGACTAATTAGGAATTGATTGTTTGGAAAAAAAAAATCATGGTTGATGATGAATGACTGTTCTATTGGAGAGGACCTTGGTATTTAACTAATGAGATAAGAAGAGTGACTTATTTAATATAAAAAGGAAAAGTGGAATTCAGATTGTTAGGAAGTAAGATTTCTTCTAATAAGCATAGTTAGTTTTCTCAATTGAAATTTGACAAGAACATATATTTAATTGTTGTTATTCTTGTCTGGTGGTTTGCGGAATTCAAATATCATTTGGAGATATTGGACTCTTGAAGATTATTATGGAAGCAAGTGTTGATTGGAGGATAGAAGAGGTACACACATGTCCATCCACTTTCGAACTAGAAATTGGTATTTCATATGATTATGTCTATTTGCCAAGTTTTAATAATTGAACTTTGATTGTGAGTTGTAAAAAGTTATAGAATGAAGTTACATTTTGAATTATTGTTGAGTTGCATTGCCGAGAGGCACGAGAACTTCTTAAGAGTATAAATTAGTGACATTGTTATATGAACTTGTCTTCGAACTAAGTTTATAAGACTTTGTATTTGTTGTAAAGCGATGTTTTTAGTAACGGTTGCTATAAATATTGGAGATAGAACCTTCGACATCTTTATTTATGTAAGTTGTTCACACCGAGATTTTCGATTTATGAACCTAGGGAACGCCAATTTAGTATTTTTTTATGAAATCGATTTTGATCTGAATTATAGGTGTTTGAAAGATTAATGGCAAACAACGGAATTTTTATCAAAGGTGTTTGAGTTATGATTTCGAGTATAAAATAATTGTTAAAGGATTTGCGATATAAGTTCTATATAGAATTATGAAAGTATGAAAGACAGTGTATTATATGGATTGAGATCCTAATTATATATGATCATTAACTGTAAAAACTATGAATTTTGGTTATGAGAAAGTATATATGGGTTGAGTAACTATGAAATTAAGTATTCTAATTACGTGTATGATGGGGAAGATGTTGCATCGGTAGTGATGAACACATCGTGGTATGTGTGTATTATGAAATGATGGGACATATGTCCTGGGAACAAGTCTTGCAAGCAGTACAAAATTGGTAGGGGAGACGTCCCCATGAGTTTAGAGATGGCGGCATAGTCCACTCTCTATTCGTATATTCTTCCCCGAATATGTTACAGGCTGATTGAAGGGAGAAATTACAAAGTATTATATATGGTCTTTGGAGGTTCGTGTGGAACTCCTACTAGTTATTTTCTTTGCAAAAGCTTCTGTCTTTTACGAAGACTTAATGGTTTATGCTATGGAGTTTTCGAATTTGCAAATGAATTATATACTAAGAGATATGCTCTTAATAATGATTTCTGAATCATTGTATCTGAATTTCAACTTGAGGAAATTATGTTCAAGAAGTATATGTTTTATTACTAAGAAGGTATATTTTCCGTGAATGGATAGCAAAGACAGTTAAAACTATGGTTGGAGAACATGTTTCAAGTTCATATTTTGTTTGTGGAAAATTTAAGCTTTTGTGTTCTGGGTTTTTAGTATATTTTTCAAAGACCCTATCGAGTATGAAAATTCTGAGTGATAAAGATTTACTTTTATCTGAATTCATGTCTTATGGATGTTTTGAATTAAGTTATCATCTAGAAGATCAATGAGCTACGAAACTAAGTTTAAGCCACTAAAGTGAATTTATGGTTGGACAGTGTGTACTCAGTTTTTCTGATTTTGTTCTTGGAACCTGTCCTGGTGGGGGCAGAGTTCATTGTTAGAAATTTTGCAGGTGTAATATAGAGGACTTGGAATATGTTGAATGAGCGAGAAGATGTTTATGTTGTAAATTGTGGATTAAAGTTACAATTACATATTTTATTAAGAACACTTGTGGTATTTGGTTTTCAAGTTGTTATGTTGTGGGCCATGATCCATAGTGTAAGGTTATGTTCTATTGCAAGATAATGTAAATTCGGGGTTTATTAAGTGTTAATTGAGATTTATGATTGTTACGTGTGTTTAGCTAGCAGCTCGGCTGTGCAGGCTGTTACAGATATTGCTGCGGTTTCTGTTAGAAACCGCAGCAATAGATTAAAATATTATTAAAAAAATAATATTTTAATCTATTGCTGCGTTTTCTACAGCAAACCGCAGCAATATATTTCCAACGGATATTTTTTGAAAAAAGTGGAATATTTTTTACCAGATCTGGCGCGCAGATATTCTTTGCGGTTTTACGTAGAAACCGCAGCAATAGATTAAAATATTATATTTTTAATAATATTTTAATCAATTCTTTGCGGTTTCGACGAAACCGCAACAATAGGGTCATTAGGGTTTTGTTATAATTGCGCAATAGGGCGCCATTTTCTCTAACTCCCCTCATAACTCTCACCGATTCTCTCTCACTTCACCCTCACCCCTCCCACTGATTCTCTCACTTCACCCCTTCTCCTTCGTCGGCCTTTCGTCATCCTTCGTCGGCCGTTCACCTACACTCTGATTTCGTCGTCATCCTTCATCGTTGTTCTCAACTTCTCATCCATCGTCCGTTCATCGTCATCCTTCGTCGGCGCCGCACCGCAATAGGAGAGAAACCGCCGAGATCGATTTCGTCTCGCGCCCCACTCATCTCGCGAACGGACACGTTGAGATTAGCCGCGCGCCCCACTCTCTCACCTCACTTCACTCTTCCTCCCTCTCTCACTTCATCGACATTTTC
Organism: Beta lomatogona; assembly: GCA_947646795.1. Lineage (NCBI taxonomy): Eukaryota > Viridiplantae > Streptophyta > Magnoliopsida > Caryophyllales > Amaranthaceae > Beta > Beta lomatogona. Next base: position 91,137 of record CANSNZ010000306.1, on the reverse strand, counting down.
CGGCGACTGCAACTCCCAATTTTGAAATGATGCGAAATGATGAGTTCTTCGAGTTCTTGGCGAAGGATGCGAAATCTCGAGTCCTTTGATTTTCAATTTTTTTTTTGAGGGGATGATTTTTCAGTTTATTATTTTTTGTTTTTAGGATCTCTTTTTTATTTACAGTTTCTCATTTTTTTTTAAATATATTTTGTTTTTATTATATTTTTTGTAATTAGTTGTAAACTTGTAACTATTGTTTTTTTAATTTTGCTTTTTCATTTTAATTTTTGATCTTTTGTATTATCTATGTAACTAGCTTTTTTATCTTTATATATTAATAATTAATGAGATTCATTTGTCATTTCATCTTCAGTTCGTCTGCGAATTTGGTGGATAGTCGATGGGTTAGTTGCCTGGTTTTAATCTTTCAAATTTGATGGCAAAATACAAAAAAAAAAAAAAAAAAAATTTACTTGTACCAGGAACTATTGCTGCGGTTTTTCCCAGAAACAGCAGCAATACACTGTATTTTTTATAATAAAAAATATATATTGCTGCGATTTCCTGGAAAAACCGCAGCAATATCCATATTTTTTATTATAAAAATAAAGTATATTGCTGCGGTTTTTCCCTGAAACCGCAGCAATATACTTTATTTTTATAATAAAAAATATGAATATTGCTGCGGTTTGTCCCATAAACCGCAGCAATATGATGTAATATTGCTGCGGTTAATAGTTCAATTACCTATTGCTGCGCCCTTAATTGCTGCGTGGTCAAAACCGCCGCAATAGGCCACTTAATGACCGCAGCAATAAGCATTTATTCTACTAGTGACGGGCGCGACTCCGTATTCCCATGACATACGATATCGAGGAACTTTTTAAATAGAAATAGGACACGGTGATCAATCCGATCCCAGGAAAAGCCATGGGCTACCACCATGTACTCCAACTCATACTTGTCCAACACTTCAGACGTGCGTAAGTCTAAAGCTATTGCTATCCATGTTTCACTTTACATGATTAACCATTTATTACTTGTTATGACTCACAAGCAACACAAATAATAGAATCATCAAAAAATCATAAACTTTCATTTTTATCCTAGGATTAGATAAGTGATCAAACAACGTAACAACCCAAGATTAATTCCAACTTTAATCCAATCTTCCTTTATTTGTTGAACCTAGTCAACAACCAACAACTTTCAAAGGTATAATAACTCAACTTACCAAATAAGGCCCTTGGTCCTTATAAAGTAATTAAATATCAAAAGGGAACAACATGATTCAATTATGATCCAAACCAACATATATATATTAATCGCCCATGTGAATTAATAAAATAAAGTTCCCAAATCCTCTATGCTTGCATCAATCTTCCATACAAACATATTATAAACATCATAATCAACATGTTTCATACAACGTCACAAAATATGCAATCTAACTTTAATAGAAATCACATATGAACTAACAATAGTTCCTATACCTGATACTACATAATTCTCATCATTAAAATCATGATACTAATCCATTCAACACATAGGTATGTACGTACCTTGTGTAGACAAATTGAGAGGCCACTTTCACAACCTTAAAAGTAGCCTACAGAGAATTCTCCGCCTAAAACAACCAATAAAAATCCACAATCAATCCCTTATAAACTTACAGAAATAATAAAATATTTCAAACCCTTCCTAAATGTGTTTAAAAACCTTTCCCATCATTAAAACTTGATTAAAAAAACCTCCTAGTATAGTATTACTACACTAGCTATAAAACTCTAAAAAACCCATGTTTAAAAACATAAAATTCCATCATTAACACTCTCTTTAAATTTCCAGCATCATATAACATAGTTAAACTCTTTTAAAACATACTTAGACATATTTAAAATCATAGGAAACATAAATTTCATAAACTATAATAGTCTACAATGATTTTCCAACCTTTAAAACCCTAAAAATTCATACTTTGATAATTAAAAATCCAATTCAAACCTAATATGGAAATCTGAATTTTTATTTCTTCAATACATAAATTATATAAACTTAGATTCATAAATAAATCATCAAACTATAACTTTTTAAACATAACCATATTAAAACAAATATTAAAAACATAAACCTTACATAAAATAAAACTTGACGAAGAAGAAATTAACCAAAGCAAGAAGAGGAGGATAGAAGAAACCGACGACCAAGGACGGCGGCACAAGTCGATTGCTGCTAGCGGCGCGTTGGCGTCAGCAGCGGTGGTCGGCAGTGGGGCGCCGGACCGGACGAGGAAAAACCGAAGGAATAGAGAGAAAGAAAGAAGGAGGGCCGAAAGTTTGGGAGAAGGAGGAGAGTGAAAATAATTGTGTGGGAAAAATTGGGGTTTATGGGGTTTATATAGTTTCCCCTTGTGGGCTTAGGAAAAGGTAATTAGGCTCAAACTAGAGTTTAATGATTGATGAAATTAGTGTTTCGGTTCCTCATACCCAACTAGGGATCCTTTTCCAAATCCAAAAAGTGTTTCAACCTTTTCAAATATTTTTCAAAGTAAGAATTAATAAAATGTTTGACTTTTTTAAATCATTCAAAATAATTCCTTTGACTTTCATATAGTCAAACTTTGACGAAATAAATGATTTAAATACTAAAATACACTTAAATATAAATAACTATACATTAAAATATATTTATAAAATCCATAATTTTACGGGGGATTACAATTTTAGTAAAACATAACAAAATGAAAAACGGCAATGGACTTTGGTAAAAGAGATGGCCCCTGAATGATCCTTCTTAACCTTGAAAATCGGTTGTGCAAAATGCTAATGCCGACAAGGTTGCATTCTTCAAAATGTATTTGGCATGGGAAAGCCAAGTCTTTGGGACATTGACATCCTTAACACCTTTCTTCGCCTGGATCGAACTAATCAAAATATTTATAGGCAATAGACTCTCGTGCCGTCAATCTCTTCTCAGAAATGTTCTCCCTCCGGGACTTTGGGTTAGGGGATAGGTGAAATGCCGGCGCAGTGGAAATTTATTAGGCACCGACAGCCAGAAAAACTGAGGCTGGTATTTCTTTAGTGAGGTTAGCTTCAGATACACCGTCAGCTTACTCAGATGAGTGTATAAGGAGAGCCAACTATCACTCTAGACGATTTCTTTGTCGGATTTCTTTCTCTTCCCCATACCCTTCGAGCTACCATCTCTCTTAACCCAATGCAGCCGCTTAAATAGGTTAAGTATTTATGGAAACCGTTTGAACTTCAAGGTCCAAACGAAAGCAAGCAAATATTGCCATGAAATAAAGCAGCGCCAATTGAGCTAGGCATATATTGAAAGTGGTAAATATTTTGACGATAAATGGGTCAAGAGAAAACATCAATCAGAAGTCTAGTAATTGGGCATAGACAGTCACGTGCTTGGGGTGGACAATGAGTCACGCGACGCTCGGTAGACGGCAAAATCAAGTGGTAATCCTTAGGAAGTCCATAGTCCTTTGGCGCATCCCTGCAAAAATTATATGTGATCCCAGGTCGCACTAGAGATGGCAATGACACCTGGACCTGAACCTTACCGCGTGGACCCGACCCATATATAAGGGTCTGGGTCCAATTTTTTTTAGACCCAATAGGTCCGAATCGGGTTTAGGCCCCAGGGAGCATGAGTCGGGTCTGTGTTCCGGGTCCATAAATATTAGACCCAGACCCAATCCATACCCGACCCGCAGATATATATATATATATATATATATATATATATATATATATATATATATATATATATATATATATATATATATATATATATATATATATATATATAATTCTAAAACCCTAATACTCTAAGAACTAAGCTACAACCGTTTTATTTCTCCACTCTCGAACTCTGTGGCTCACTCCTTTCTTGTTTTTACTCTTCAATTATCTCGAATCTTTACCACCTCACACACTCCAGCGACCACCTAGCACTCTTCAGCGACCACCTTGCACTCTTCGGCGACCATGGTTGCACGAACCTACTACTCCCCAGTTCATTAATATATGCTTGAAACAATGCAGTGATTAATAAACATTCAATGGAGGATCATAGCCTTAGATGAGACTAGTATCATCACTATTTTGATAGGTTGAAAATAAGACACCCTAAAAAAATCAAACATAAACCTTTGTAGTCTGTACTATTGTACTCTCTGGGTTGTTGGAGTAAATGTAGTTTCAGCCATAGCATCATGCACTTTCCAAGCACAAACTATAATACAGTGAAACAATGTATTAGTAAAAAAAAGGTGATTAAAACTAAAAACTAAGAAGGACCCAGTTCGGACGCGTAGACACGCTAGACCCAGTGGATCTGGTTCTGGGTCTAAAAATTCTAGAACTAGCGGGTTTGGGGTGGGTCTGGTTCTGTAAAAAATAAACGGGTCTGGGTGGACCCGACCCAGACCCGGCCCATTGCCATCTCTAGGTAGCACGCCATTCGTTGTCTAACTGCAAGGACTCATCATCAACCGGCTGAATAATTTTCGGTCGTCCTCTTCATCAACCTCATCCTCAGCGTCGGTGTCGGCATGATCCACAATAGCGTCAACATCCACGTTAAGCACGCCATCAAAGTTAACGTCATCATCATCCTCGTCCAAAATTCCATTACTTATTGTTTCCTCGTCATTGGAATCATCAGTCACTTCTACCGGGTTAGACAACGAGGGCACAGTAGGGAAGCGGTTGAGGGACCAGGAGTAGATGCAGACACGTTAATAAATTCTTTAAATTCTAAAGATGGCTTACCAAGCCGACCATGCTACCGTATTGGTCAAAACAGACCTCTTGCATTTTCGGGGATAAATCCTTATGGGAGAAACATTGACAATATTGTCTTCCAATGTCGGATCTACTGGGTTTTGAATTGAATTAATAATTTTATGACGAAGGGACATAACGGCCTCATCGTTGGGAGAATTGTCAAGGCTATTCACCGGGGCCTCCTCCCCACTAGAAGTTGTACAAGGTCTATCCCCATTTCAGTTAGACCTACGTTCTTTGATAACATCTACTAACGGTGAGATAAATTTTAGTGAAGGGTTAGAAGAGCTATAGGAACTAAAGTCACTATTGGCCATGTAAGAAGGGGAATCAGAAATATTTTGAGAATCAGAGGTGTCTAACATGCTTCACCTAAATTGACTTTCTCCAAATGATACGAGAAAGCGATATTACCTGGAATGAAAGGAAAGACACAGAGATTTCGAAGAAACCCTCGAAAATGTCAAGAGCATGTTAGAAAATTGCACCAAGATGAGGAAGCGAGGAATCGGCTGGAAAGCTTTGAAATATGCGTACAATTATGAAACGGAAAACGCCCGATTAAGGCTATGTTCAGTTCACCTTATTTTTGCTTATTTCATATCAGATCAGACCAGATCAGATCAGAAAAAATAAGTTCAGATCGGATCAGATAAGTTCAGATCAGATCAGATCAGATAAGTTCATATAATGCTTATTTTCAAAAACTTATTACTATTATTATTATTATTATTATTATTATTATTATTATTATTATTATTATTATTATTATTATCATCATCATGATTATTGTGATTATTAGTATTACTAATGCTATTATTGTTATTGTAATAATTATTATTATTGTTGTTGTTGTTATTATTATTATTATTATTATTATTATTATTATTATTATTATTATTATTGTTATTATTATTATTATTATTATTATTATTATTATTATTATTATTATTAATATTACTTTATACAATTACTATTACTATTAATATTACTATTTACTAGTACATTTGTTCAAAAAGATTATTATTATTGTCGTTGTTGTACTTATTAATTTTTAATATTGGTAATTATTATTAATGTCGTTGCTATTATTATAAATGTCATTGATATCACTATTTGAAGCTATTTGTGTTCAAGAAGAAGAATGTTCTTTTGGCATTTGTAAGTGTTCTTTTTTATATTTATTCTAATTAATAATTTTGATATGTGATGTTCTTTTTGATGTTGTACATGTAACGAACATGACAATAGTATATGATCTTTATTTTTTAAAACAATTTTGGTATAATAATATAAATTATATATTACTAGTTTATATAAAACATGAGTAGCATGGGATAACCTAATGTTGTTGTCATCACGTTCAAAAATTTTCCTACAAAGGATTTCAACTTATCTTTAAAAGCAAAGTTTATATAGAACAAGACAACGATATAAGAAGAATATTTAACCATGTTGTTCAAGATCATATGATTATATATATTTATATGTTTATTTATAATAAAAAAGAACAATTTATTGATATAACAAACAACATGTTGTTAGTTAAATCCAAACATGTCATCAATATAAAAATAACATCTATCTTTTATTTTTAAAATGTGTTCTTTAAATAGATCTTGTATGCTATTTCAGTATATGTTCTTTTTTTAATATCATTATATGTTCTTTTCATTACTACCTAAATTCTTATTATTGACGGACCTTGAACATGAGTGTTCTTTTATTTTTAATTTTTTTGGGCCCCTTTCGGGAATCCCGTGGTAAGATAAATTTTCTCTAGGCTGCCCTCGCACAGGGTCACTCACCTAGAGACCCAACAAGCCCTAACCCCCCTCCCCCACCCACAACAATATTGAAATATATGCTTCCACCAAGATTTGAACCTTGGTCTCCCATGTGGGAGGTAAGAAGCCATACCATTGGACCCAATAGTCCTTAGTCTTTTATTTTTAATTGTATGTTCATATACTAATGTGCTCTTTTAGGAAAAAAAAAAAAAAAACTAATTATGCTATAATTATAATAATAATAATAATAATTATTATTATTATGTTATCTACATCATTATTATTATTATTATTATTATTATTATTATTATTATTATTATTATTATTATTATTATTATTATTATTATTATTATTGTTATTATTGTTATTATTGTTATTATTTTTATTATTATTATAATATTATTTATATTATTATTATTATAAAATTATTATTATTATTATTATTATTATTATTATTATTATTATTATTATTATTATTATTATTATTATTATTATTATTGAAAGTTGTGCATTGTAATAAAATGATAGTAATAGTAATACTAGTAATGAAATACAAAGTAATAATAATATTAGTAATAATATGTTTTTTAAAAGATAAGTTCAGATCAGATCATATCAGATAAGTCCAGATCAGAAAATTTCAGGTGAACTAAACATAGCCTAAGAATATGGAAGTGTTTTCGTCCAATTTGAGCAAGAAACGAAGGAGAAAACGAAGAAAAAAGATATGAAAACTTGCGAAATCGCTAGAAAAACTCACTTAAAAATCTGAACAAGAGTGAAATGGGAAATGAGGAGGAAAATCCATATATATCGGCATCGGGAGGGCTGAGATTGCATGACTCTTTAACTGCCATCCTCAAATGCTGACACATGTCACCTCATAAACCCCCATCAATCAACAGTTTTTTCGAGAGTAATGATATGTGGCATAACTATCGATGGGACGTTTCATCTCCCAAAAGCCTGAGCAGAGTTGTAACATTCATGCCGCTTCGGTTCTCTAAGCAGCTATGACTTGCAAAGTCATACCCATCTTTGGGGTTAGTTGTTTGGGGGTTGCAGGGTCGTTCTTGAACCATTTTTGGCCCGGGGCGAAATAAAAAAATGGGCCCCTACTACATTAGAACTTTATTTAATGAATTTTTTATTAAACTAAACCATAAACCAAAGTTTTTCTTTCTGACAGAACCATAAACTAAAGTTATACCATTACATTCTTACAAAAAATTGAAAATATGTCAAAATTTAAATTATAACTAAAATTAGAATTGCACTCAATAATAAAAATTAATATAAGAAATCAGATTCAAAGTTTAAATCTCACTCATCAATTAAAATAACATTACAAATTTAATATCAAATTAAAGTATCAGTTAGCAATTTTAAATAAGTATCCGAAAGATTAAAAAGAAAATAACAATTTAATGTTTATATATGCCCATAAAAACTATATCTTTGTTAAATTCAACCTCTTTTTATTTTCAAGGCATTTACATATGCCCATAAAAATTATAACATTGCTAAATCTGTAAAATTTGAAATGTTTAGAGTCATGGATTTTTAGATGAATTGTGATATATGGAGGAGATAAAAGAAGAATGTAATAGATGCTTGTGGTTGTGGCAATAACATATATTCAGTTAACAAGATAAATAGCAGCGGTGAAAATGAGGAAATAAAAGATTATGGGAGGTGGGAATTTGGAAACTATCTTAATTAGAATTAATTAAGCCTTTGACTTATGGAAATTAATGTCTTAGACTCTTAGGTGGCGTATCCTTGGTAATTGAAGGAAGCTGGAGAGTCTCCCGCATGATTCGTCATTTGTTAAGTATGAAGTTTGATTATTTATTTTTTAATTAAAGAAGGCTCAATCAGATTTTTAAAGATTGGGCCATGGGCGGGCGCCCTGCCTGCCCTGCCCCAGGGCCGGGCCTGGGGGGTTGTCCAAGTTACTTGTCGGTTTGTTAGACCGCCTAGACCATCATGAGTACTCTACCAGATTTCTTCAATGATTCCAGGAGGGAATTATGGGGTTACCGGTATTATGAGTTGATACCGGCACCTTCCATGCAACATACCAATGCTTCTTGCACAGGCCATGTCTATTGGGCCGGTCTGATCTATTTACATTGCATATTGACTATGGGCCTATGGATAAGTACTAGTCAGGGGATAAGTATTGATTGAGCTAATGAGAGAAGTGTCCTAATGCCAATGGGACACTTCCTACCACTATAAATATCCCATGATTATCTGAGTCATTCATATATATATTCTCCATCATAATTAAGTAGTGCTTGAGAGCTATTAGTTTTTCCTTTATTGACTGAAGCATCTGAGGGACTTTCCTTGGATTCACCCTCGAGTTTAGCTTACGTGTTCTCTCTTGGATGATCGAATCGGCTTGTTCATACAACCTTGATAATAGTCCACCCTAATCCGTTATTCCATATCGGAATAAGAATAAAACAAAACTAATAGAATATGTTATTGGAAATATTGAGGGTAATAATCCCACTTCTCACCAGTTTTCTGAAAATGGCCCCATCATTCAATAATATGGGAATAATCCCAATTTTTGGAGTGTATGCTTTTATTAGGCTAAAATGATCTAAAATTGGTGTGCTTGAAAAAACCATCTCACCTTATGGATATTTTCTTCCCTAATTAATAATTATTCTACCACACTAAACACAATACTTCCCCCTCAACTCCCGTTGTGAACTCTTCTTCTTTTTTAAATGCTGCCATTACTATTGTGCTCTAAGATTCTTTTTTTTCAAAATTTTGTGCTTATGCTAAGGGCATCTATTCTTCTCCAAGATTACATAAGTCACTTAGTCACTATTCGTATTTCCTAAGATCTTCTTTTATTTATTTACCATTTTATATTTTTTTCTGTGATTAAATAAATAAAATATTTGATGGAAAATTAAATAAAAATTTCAGTAAAAATTATTTGCTGAAACCCAACCCTTTATTTTTGGGTTTATACATTTTGGTGGAAAATATAGTTAGAATTAATTTTTTTTTTCATTTTTCTTGGTCTTACTTTAACGACATTATACTTTCTATTCATCAACTGAGTGTTATGAAGTTCGGTTACACTTAGTTTAATTTAATATGCTTGATGTTTGGAATCAGTTTTAGGCTTGTACATGACCGGTTCTGACATTTTATGGTCCCTAGGTGAAACAAAAAAATGAGGGCCCCTTATAAAAAAATTACTTAAAATTCAAAAATAGATTCCGATAAACGATAAAAAAAATTCATGAAAAACATACGAGTACATTTTATTACACCAACCAACATAACATTACCAAATAATAAAGACACATCACAATTTTTCACCCAAAATACTCCTATGATGACTTCAATCATCTATTATATTATTTTCTCTCATTCGAAAATATTGTCGCCTCTTACCTACAACACAATACACACCACAAAATCTCATAAAAAACGGTTTCTTCTAGCATTTTGAGATGCAAATTCATCAATAATAACATCAACATCAATGTTTCCTATCATATCCTTCTCAATAGCTAACATTGCCAAACCATTCAAACTTTCTTGTGACATTGATGACCGCAAGTATGTTTTTATTAATTTAAGCTTTGAAAAACTTCTTTCGGCGCGAAGCTATAGTCACAACAGATTTGACAAATTTAAGAATTTCAGTGGCGGATAACAATCCTGTAGGCAAAGTCATTGGCAAGACTTTCAATTCAGAAAAAGATCATCTTAGTCAACATTCGATGAATTGCCTTGAAAAAAGGTAGAGTGAATATGAGCACAACATTCTTTCAACTCAATATCTTCTAATGACTTTAACTTATTCGAATCATATAAATATCCAAAAATACTTTCAAATGTTTTCAAGTGCTCAAAATAATTAACTCTTAATGACTCTTCGAGGGATACAACTTCTTCATCCTCATTACTCTCTCCAAAATATTTTTTCCTAATCACATGATGTTTTGTGGGAAATATAGGCTCCACATCCATTTCCAGTCAAAGATTTTTAGCAACATTCACACTAGTTGTAAAGCCTTCATGTCTATACTTTTCAAAGTATGACATTACACCTTCTAATTGCTTTATGGTAGTATCAATGCACATAAACTTAGATTGTAATTTCATGCTCACCATATCAATAGCAAATAGAAGGTCGTACCAAATTACCATACCATGCAAAAACTCAAAACTTGAGAGTGCATTCACCAAACTTTCGGCTTCACTTTTTTACTTTGCATCATTTTCACAAGATTCATATAATTCACATAAAGCCAATCTTATTTGGGGACACTGAAATCTAATAGCTTTAACACTTTTAATTCTACTCTCACAACGGGTATTAGATAAATATTTCGCAGTTAACCCGGGAACGTTATCAAGTAAAATTTTCCATCTCTTTGTAGACCCGAAAACAATAAATATATGCGTTGAATTACTCCCATAAAAGAAATGGCTTTAACATAAGAATGTGTCATATCACGAAGAGTGAGATTTAGACTATGATAAGCATAAGGCATGTATAATGCTTTTGGATTAATTTCAACAAACCTTTTCTGAACACCTTGGTGCTTGCCTTTCATATTGAAATCGTTATCATAACGTTGACCCTTCATATCATCAATATTAAGATCAAGGGACTTCAAAACATCTTGTAGTTGATTAAAGATTCCTAACCTAGATGTATCATCCACTTTTAGGAACTCCAAAAAGAACTCCTCAATTTTGAATTTGTTATTTAACATATTAACACATCGAACTATAAGGTCATTTGTTCTTGATGGCTCACATCGGTGGTACAATCAAGAATTATGGCAAAGTATTTAGCCTCCTTAATGATCTTGATTATAGAATTTCTCACACTTTGGGACATAGGAAAATGAACTCATTTTGAATTTTATGCCCAAGATAATAATAACGAATTAGGCTATCTTGAATGCGTCTAACATGATCTTGCATAATCACATCAAATTTAGCAATCATTTCAATCAACCCAGAAAATTACCATTGTTATCTTGATATAGTTTTTCATTGGATCCTTGAAATGCAACATTATGTTAAGCAAGACATTTTACAACTGATAATATTCTTTGTAACACTTATCTCCAACGCTCTTTCTCTTTCATAATCTCTTCTTGTAAATTTTTATCGATCGTTTGATTGTTATCCAATCTTACTCTCAATTCATGCCAAGTGTTCATATTAGTCATATGGTCGACACTATTTTCATGTTGTTTAAGTCTTTGGCTAATATGTTTCCAATCAGTTAAGCTATCATTTGCTAACAAACTTATTTTACTAACTGATTTGAACAACTTGAAACAAAAACAATATACTTGGTCAACATGTTTGGAGTTAAATAGCCATTTTTTATCACTAATCTCACTATTGCTCAACTTTCTAGAGTAACATGCATATGAGAGATGTCTATACTATTTATCCATAGGAAAATCAAGATTCATTTCTCTTATGGGCCCCTGTCAACTAATATATCCCTCACATTATTGTCAAGATTCTCATAATTTATAGGATCATATATATCCAAATGAGGAAGTGTTTCTTCATCAATGCCTAAAGTTTCAACATTCTCGTCAATTGGCACATCTTTAGGGATAGGGTCACTTAGGGTCACTTGGATCATTCACATTTTCAGTATGCAAATTTTTAGTTGATTGGTTCAAAGTGTCACGAGAATCTACATTTTTAAGCACAAATTTATCAACAACACCTTTTTGTGATTTCTTTAACTCCTCTTCTCGTTTACTTTTTTTTTCTTTTTTGACTTCCAGACAAATATTTTTTTAGGCAACATCTCATCAAGTAGTCAAAGGCAAAGTCACAAACAATTCGAATAAGTAGGTAATACTCCAATACTACTATAAGAAGAGAACAATTACACCTGGATTCTTTTAGCAGAATTGTAAATTTGAAGTCCACAATCCCGTATGACAAGATCCATTCCAATAAGACAATACCCCAATTTGATAATTGAAACTATTAACATAATAATATTATAACTATTATAATTTAAAAATTTTATTTCAATAATTAAAATAATAAGAGAGGAGAAGGAGAAATGGGCATACCTTATGAATTATGCCACTTTGCCAATTGCACTCCAGTTCTGCAACTGCAAGACCGCAAGTCCGAAATGGTATTTTGCAAAGAAAAATTTGAACAATAAAGAAGGAAATCAAGTAATCAATTGATTGAGTATATAATTCCAATATTTGATAGATGTTGTTAATTTGATGATTTGTTGTTGATGTATTCGTCCTTATTCTTATTGATATTGTGGAAATTTCTTTCCGGATGCCACTATATTAATTGGAAAGAATGGAAATTTGGGAAGGAAGTAAGAAAAATTGAATATTGTCTAATGGTATGATTAATAATTAGACTTTGTAAACTTGAAATTTGGAGAATTGGACAGTGGAGGTAGTACTCAGTTATGGCGAAGGAAGGAAGAATTTTAAGAGTTTGTTTTTAATCTATGTGTATTGTTTACGTCAAAGACTTAAGTCTAAAAAATGTGATTTTTTTATTGTTTGACAGCTTGCAAGCATTAAATGAGAAAAAGATTTAATTTCCTTCATTTCTTGTACTTGTGAGTCACGTATCATCCACATCTCTAATTGGAAAAGGAATTTTTTTTAACAGCAAACTTTTAGATTTTTTTAGGAAGATTGGCCCCCCTCCAAGCGTGGACCTTAGGCGGTCGCATTCCCTGCCTAGGCTCAGTCCGGGACTGGGCTTGTACTATCTGCTTTAATATTATTTTTTCCTTAGCGGTAACCTGATAATGTAATTTGGAATCAATTTCATCGGTATACCAAAAATGATCTCTCGTAAGCTTACTAAGATTTTGGTAGTGGCTTAGAATCACTAGTACTCTTTTTTTGTCCGTATCGCATCCTCGAGACTTGGATGTTTAATATCTTTTCGGTTCTCTAATTTTAATTTAAATAGGAATCATAAATTCGTGGGTTTGTAATCTTGATATTGTATTTTGTTCGTTTTATTTTTCTTATGATGGTACTTAACTCGCCGAATTCACTAATTCTCCATTGGAATGTGTTCATTTTTTGCTTTCTTGTTATGTAGATCAAATTTGTTTTAAACACGGACTGTTCTCCATATATGTAAATGCATGACAAAGATGCTAGAGATGCGTATGTTCGATAATAATTAGCAGAATAATTAAAATACACAGTTCTTATGTATTGCGATATAATACACGGTCAAATAACAAAGAGTGTATGTCTTGGGTGTAACATGTTACACCATAACTTATTGTATAACTTACACAATGACATAGAATTCAAAAAGAATGACATGGACTATACAAATAATGACATGAATCTCATGTCATTCTGTCATTTATTCATGTCATTTGAGTTCTTATTACAAAATAAAAGTTGGGTCGCTACACCATAAATTATGATGTAACAGTTACACGCAAGAATTTGTGAATAACAGATTGTCATATATGAAATTTATATACATATATAATACACGATTATTATATATGGAATATGCAGTAAATTGTTAACTACCGAAAATAAAAATATATTATTAATTGTCATACATAATATATTTTGAATGATCTCACTACAAGAAAAGTGGTAATCAACGACAGCTAAAAGCCATCGTTGATAAAAAGAAAACCGTCGCTATAATATCAACGACGGCTAGCAGTCGTTGACATGCAGTCGTTGGAAGGGTGGTCGCTGATATTGGAATCAACGACCGTCAAGCCGTCGGTAAAAACATCAATGATGGTTTCCTGATCATCAACGACCGTTTACGAAAACCGTCATTGACTCTACGCCAACGACTGTTTTAAACAGACGGTGAATCAACTACTGTTTTAAACCGTCGCTGCTTCACCGACCGTTCTTAACCGTCGGTGTATCACCGACTGTTAAAAACCGTCGTTGTATCACCGACTGTTGGGAATCGTCGTTGATTTCGCTGATTCAACGTCTGTGAAAAACTGTCGCTATTATATTATAGCAGTCGTTGAAATTGAAGTCCATGGCTGCATAGAGTACCTTACAACGACTGCCTAGCCGTCGTTGATTTAATGTATAGCCGTCGTTGTTGTTTTAAAATATATTATTTAGAATATTATTGTTCTTAATAATAATTAAACCTGTACCGGCACAGCTGCACCTAAATATACCACACTAAAGCTGTTCCTCCATCGCATTCAATTTTTTCAATTACAAAAATATGCAATTTTGATATATATTACAATTTGCATAGATACTTTTATAATTACATGAAATAGATTACAATTATGTACACAAAATAGATCCCGATGTCGGGAAATAAAGTAGAAGTCGGTGTTTAAAAAAAATATATAACGACAAAGCTAGAAACTAATAAGTTAGATGCCGATAAATATAGACACTAAATGTCTATAGTTAGACAAACTACCTAGATTAAATATATGTACGCAAAATAGATCCCGGTGTCGGGAAATAAAGTAGAAGTCGGGTTCCAAAAAAAAATAACCTGACACATCTAGAAACAAAGCGAGATGCCGATAAATATTGACACTAAATGCATATAGTTAGATTAACTATATCCAACTATAAGTTAGTTACCTAGTTGCCAAAACCAAAAAAACTACACTGTCAAGGGTGTCTCTGTAGCACTACCGCCACCACCAAACCCTGGGTCATCTTCTGGTCTGCGTTGTGGAGGGGGGCCTGGGTTGCAACCTGAGAACATGTGGCTGAAACTAGACATGTTCCTCATCATTTCCTCTACGAGGGCCCGACTTGACGCTTCCACCCGTGCTGCGACCATTGCATCCACTTCTTCCATCCGTGCAGCGACCTTTGCCTCCACCAGCGCCTCAATCTGAGAAAAAATGGACGGCTCATATGGTTGTGAAGAGCCGCCATCTCCTCGCCCTGATGAAGAGTTGTAGTACAAATGATCTCCCCGACCCAACCCCCCGACCTTTTCCTCTTGTTCCTCCCCCCCAACCTGTCTCCCCAATACAACAGATCGGGGTTCGGCTGTGACCCCGAGTGGTACAATGATCCAGCTTCTTATTGTATGTCTCCTGCATTTGGTTAAATATACTCATATTCAAGTAATATAAAGTGGCCAAAATGGCGTATATTTGGTTCTTACTTGCATATATTGTGTATTTTCAATCAAAACAACTTACAATTATATTAAACTAACTATATATATGATGTTTGAGGTGTTTATAACTTAAACTAACATCAAACTACCCATATTCATTCATTTTCAAGTAAATGGCCCAAAATGGCCTCAAAAGGCCAATATTTGGTTCTAACTTGCCTATATTGTGTATTTTCAATCAAAACAGCTTATAAATACATTAAACTATCTATATATATGATGTTTGAGGTAATTGTAACTTAAACTAACATCAAACAACTCATATTCATTCATTTTCAAGTAAATGGCCCAAAATGGCCTCAAAAGGCCTATATTTGGTTCTAACTTGCCTATATTGTGTATTTTCAATCAAAACAACTTACAATTACATTAAACTAACTATATATATGATGTTTGAGGTGTTTATAACTTATACTAACATCAAACTACTCATATTCATTCATTTTCAAGTAAATGGCCAAAATGGCCTCAAAAGGCCTATATTTGGTTCTAACTATATTGTGTATTTTCAATCAAAACAACTTACAATTACATTAAACTAACTATATATATGATGTTTGAGGTGTTTATAACTTAAACTAACATCAAACTACTCATATTCATTCATTTTCAAGTAAATGGCCTAAAATGGCTTCAAAAGGCCTATATTTGGTTCTAACTTGCCTATATTGTGTATTTTCAATCAAAACAACTTATAAATACATTAACTAACTATATATATGATGTTTGAGGTGTTTATAACTTAAACTAACATCAAACTACTCATATTCATTCATTTTCAAGTAAATGGCCTCAAAAGGCCTATATTTAGTTCTAACTTGCCTATATTGTGTATTTTCAATAAAAACAACTTATAAATACATTAAACTAACTATATATATGATGTTTGAGGTAATTGTAACTTAAACTAACATCAAACTACTCATATTCATTCATTTTCAAGTAAATGGCCCAAAATGGCCTCAAAAGGCCTATATTTGGTTCTAACTTGCCTATATTGTGTATTTTCAATCAAAACAACTTACAATTACATTAAAATAACTATATATATATGATGTTTGAGGTGTTTATAACTTAAACTAACATCAAACTACTCATATTCATTCATTTTCAAGTAAATGGCCCAAAATGGCCTCAAAAGGCCTATATTTGGTTCTAACTTGCCTATATTGTGTATTTTCAATCAAAACAACTTATAAATACATTAAACTAACTATATATATGATGTTTGAGGTAATTATAACTTAAACTAACATCAAACTACTGATATTCATTCATTTTCAAGTAAATGGCCCAAAATGGCCTCAAAAGGCCTATATTTGGTTCTAACTTGCCTATATTGTGTATTTTCAATCAAAACAACTTATAAATACATTAAACTAACTATATATATGATGTTTTAGGTAATTGTAACTTAAACTAACATCAAACTGCTTATATTCATTCATTTTCAAGTAAATGGCCCAAAATGGCCTCAAAAGGCCTATATTTGGTTCTAACTTGCCTATATTGTGTATTTTCAATCAAAACAACTTACAATTACATTAAACTAATTATATATATGATGTTTGAGGTAATTGTAACTTAAACTAACATCAAACTACTCATATTCATTCATTTTCAAGTAAATGGCCCAAAATGGCCTCAAAGGCCTATACTTGGTTCTAACTTGCCTATATTGTGTATTTTCAATCAAAACAACTTATAAATACATTAAACTAACTATATATATGATGTTTGAGGTAATTGTAACTTAAACTAACATCAAACTACTCATATTCATTCATTTTCAAGTAAATGGCCCAAAATGGCCTCAAAAGGCCTATATTTGGTTCTAACTTGCCTATATTGTGTATTTTCAATCAAAAAAACTTACAATTACATTAAACTAACTATATATATGATGTTTGAGGTGGTTATAACTTAAACTAACCTCAAGCTACTCATATTCATTCATTTTCAAGTAAATGGCCTAAAATGGCTTCAAAAGGCCTATATTTGGTTCTAACTTGCCTATATTGTGTATTTTCAATCAAAAAAACTTATAAATACATTAAATTAACTATATATATGATGTTTGAGGTGTTTATAACTTAAACTAACATCAAACTACTCATATTCATTCTTTTTCAAGTAAATGGCCCAAAATGGCCTCAAAAGGCCTATATTTGGTTCTAACTTGCCTATATTGTGTATTTTCAATCAAAACAACTTATAAATACATTAAACTAACTATATATATGATGTTTGAGGTAATTGTAACTTAAACTAACATCAAACTACTCATATTCATTCATTTTCAAGTAAATGGCCTCAAAAGGCCTATATTTGGTTCTAACTTGCCTATATTGTGTATTTTCAATCAAAACAACTTACAATTACATTAAACTAACTATATATTTGATGTGTGAGGTATTTGTAACTTAAACTAGCATCAAACTATTCAATTCATTCATTTTCAAGTAAATGGCCTAAAATATATTTTTAAGGTGTATTTTCAATCAAAACTGCTTATATATATATATATATATATATATATATATATATATATATATATATATATATGTTTAGAAGTATGTACCGAGATTTGCTTTGCTTTCTTGTTTGCTGGAATTTCTCCTTTTCTAGGAACAGTCTTAAAATGAGTCTTCAAGAACAACTCGGGAGCGGTAGGGAGTACTCCTCCTCTACTCTTTGCCTGTACACATTGTTGAACAAAGGTCATTTTTTATACTCATACCGAAAATGTCATGTAAATTACACTAAGTAGTAAATATGAAACATTTTTACCATCTTTCTAGCATGCTGTACCGCCGAAATAGAACCCTGAAAGTGTGACGGCTCAATTGGATTAGACAGGGAGCCACCTCTTCGGTTCTTCTTCGCCTTTTCAGATTTTTCCCGAAATGTGGGCTCTTCACTTCTCTTCTTCATGTCTTCGTAGATCGTCTCCCCCAACCATTTTGGCCTTTCTTTGGCTTTCTTAAGCACCCAGTATCGCAAGTCTCTCGACGAGATGAAGCTTTTTTCTTGTAATCCTTCCTCACTAGGCCATCTAACTTAGGAGCCCATTCGTAAATACCCTTTAAAAATACATTAAACCAAGTTATTAATAAAGTAATATAATCACTTTCATTTTTCATAATTCGATTCATACATACTGTGAAAATGTTCCACCTATGCGTCTTTGTTGCATTGTCAACCTCACTGTAATTGAACCAAGGTTGTCGAAAATGGCCCTGGAAAATGTCAGTGATGGACCCACTAACCTTGTTATCATCAAACCTGAATTGAAAACCAAACAAACACGTGAATTGTGAATATCATTTCATACAAATATCATGAAGCATATAGTAGCTTATGAACTTAACACAATCCAGTAGGGCTTAAAACCTTTCTTGGTGCACGGTTCGAACCTTCACCTTCCTCTGTATGAGTGTTCGGAGTCTCCGGTACGTGGTTACCAAAGTCACGTGCCTGTGAATCATCTCCCTGTGTCTCTGACATACGGTTCTGGCTTCCTTCTACTTCTAGTGACTGAAAAAGCTCCCTGGGAATCAAATTCCCACAACCTTGGCTTCCACCTAAGCCATCTCGACCTCCGCGCCCCTTAGGATTAGACATGATTACCTAAAATGAAAGAAATTAGAAACACGCAAGATTAAACAAAAAAATTGAAATAAATTATAAATACATTAAAGTATGAAAGGTGTAACTTCAAAATCAAAGCACTCCCCCCCTTCCCAACTCCGTGCACACCCCCTGCACTCCCCAATTCCCACCCCCTTCAATCAAGGTACTGTTTGATGAAGAACACTGATTTCAGATGAATTGGATAACTGTAGTACAAGAAAGCAATAGACCAGAATTTCAATAGAAAATCAGGATGAGTGCAATGAGAAGAAGAATAAGAAAACCAGCAAACGTTAGAAGTTTATAGATAAGCATCCATCTAATATTATTTGATTATTCATAATGCCCTTCAAAGATGATAGCTGAAGTAAAAAAATATACACATAAAAGATAAAAAAAATGATTAGCAAAGACCACCTTCACATGCAATGATGTGGTACACTGATACAACAACGCTGTCATTTCATTACAAAAGTCATAACATTTCATTACAAAAGTCATATATTTTTATTGAAATGTTGTCCTTAATACAAGCTATGATATACTAAAACAAATAAAAGTGAATTCCCATCCTCGCTTAGTTCATCATCACTATCGTCATCCCAAAAACCATCATCGTCATCGTCATCATCCTCGCTTTCTCCATACTCGAAACTAGACTCTTCTTCATCATCACCTGAGGGGGCTTCGAACAAAATTTCTTCATCATCTCCTTCAACACACTCGACATCATTACCCCCTTCATAATCGGGAATATCATTTGGATCACAAAGAGTTGGAGTCCCAGCACTTGTCTCCTGAAAGAAGTCGAAGTCAACCGGAGCATCAATCACAGACCTTGCCTTTGTCCTAAACACAGCCCACCATTGAGCACGATCTCTTTTCAAGCTTGGGTACGGTGCAAAATATACTTGGCTAACCTGGTATGATAGCACAAAGGGATCAAACTTGGGGTATTTCTTGGTGTGGTTGACTTCAACTAGCTTGTATTGATCAATGTTCATTCCCCTCACATTGTCCATCCAATTGCACTTGAACAGAACAGTGCTATATTGCCTAAGGGCACCAATAAACTTCAATTCTATAACATCATCTAGAATTCCAAAGAAATCACTCCCTTCATCATTAGACACACACACTCCATAATTCATGGTGGACTTGTGTTTGCTTGATCCTTTTATTTGGAAATTGTATCCATTAACATAGTATATATTCCAAGTGCGAACTAATGTCGAAGGACCCATTGCCAAAGCAAACAGTACATCATCATTGGGTTTATCTTGAATAACCTATTGAAATTCATTCATATGTTAAATACAGCTTTGTATCAGGCGATATTTAATAGTCATACAAACTCACTTTCGATCTAAATCAATCAAGGTATTCTGCTTCATGTTGCACCCACACATCTTCTGTACGTAGAGTAGGTCGAATTTGAAGAACGTGGTCCTCGAAATCCCTTACAAACATAACAATTGTTAATGTCTAAATTAAAAATGAAAGTTAAATTTATAAATAGTATGATTAATAACAAGTGTTTTACTTCTCAAATTCTTGTAAGATGCCTGTATTTGCTAACACATATAGGTGTGCACGTTGTAGTTCCACTTCAGTTAAAAATCGTGTTCCACCTGCATTAGACGGCCGACCACAAGTAACCCTAAATAGCTCTGGGACAGTTTCGTCGAGCATCCTATCAACTTCATCATTTACATTACGCCCTAAATCTCGTGTCTTAGTATCCACTCCTTGTTGAAAGTAGTTTGAACAGAAGTTTGCAATCTCTTCACACAAGTACGCATTACAAATAGAACCCTCCACACGAGCCTTGTTACCAATTTTGCATTTCAAATGATTGAGGAACCTAATAAGGTGGTTATAAAAAGAGTTACACAATTGCAAAGAACAATAAAACAGGATTTATGAAAATGAAGGATAAGGTACCTTTCAAAGAGATACATCCAACGGTATTGCACGGGACCACATAGCCTAGCTTCGCGTGGAAGGTGAACTGGTAAGTGTTCCATGGAATTGAAGAATGATGGTGGGAAAATCTTTTCGAGTTTACAAAGGATCTCGGCTATGTCCTTTTCTAATCTTTCCATGTCACTTACTGTGATGGTGGAGCAACACAAATCACGGAAAAAGAGGCTAATCTCAGTAGCAACTTTTCACACATGAACCGGAAGCAACTCCTTTAATGCAATCGGCAATAATCTTTCCATGAAGACATGACAGTCATGGCTTTTCATACTGTGCAGCTTACCGGACTGCATGTCCACACATCTTGTTAAGTCGGAAGCATAACCATCGGAAAATTTCAAATCTCTGATCCAGTTGCATAATACTTTCCTTTGGGACTTGTCCAGTGCGAAAGGTGCTTTTGGTGGAGTTTCTTTTTCGTTCGCATCCTTGGTGACATGAAGTTTAGGCCTTTTGCACAATTTAGCAATGTCTTTTCTAGATGCAACAGTGACTGCTGTGTGTTTTTTCACATCCATAACTGTGTGAATGAGTTGGTCGAAGAAGTTTTTCTCAATGTGCATGACGTCAAGGTTGTGACGAAGATGCAGATTTTTCCAGTATAGGAGCTCCCAAAGACAGCTTTGTTTGAACCACCCATTTTTCAACTTTTTCAAAGCGTTAAGTGCTTCAGGTCCATCTGTAGCCTTTGGCAAGTCTTTAACACATGACCACAACCCTTCCCCAGACATGATGTGTGGTGGAGACCCTTTTTCAGCCTTATTTCTGCAAAAAGCTACTTTGTTTTTACGAAAAGGATGATCTTGAGGAAATAATTGACGGTGACAATCAAACCAAGAAACTTTACCCCCATGCTCGGGCCAAAAAGCTTTGGATTTATCCATACAATAAGGACAAGCCTTTTTCCCAGCTGTAGACCTGCCAGATAGCATACCATAAGCAGGAAAATCATTTATTGTCCAAAGAATGGCGGCACGCATATTGAAATTTTGTTTCCTAGAAATGTCATAAGTAGTTGCTCCAACATCCCATAATTGATTCAATTCCTCGATTAAGGGTTGCATGTACACATCCAAGTTTCCCTTCGGATTTTTAGGACCAGGAACGAGCAACGAAAGGAATATGAAGGGTTTTTTCATGCACATCGATGGCGGCAAGTTGTACGGGGTTAAGATGACCGGCCAACATGAATATTGACCCCCAAACTTTCCATGTGGACCAAACCCATCGGTACACAAACCGAGCCGAACATTCCTAGGCTCAGATGTAATTTCGCCAGAGGATCTATCCAAATGCTTCCAAGCTTCACTGTCGCTAGGGTGAGCCATTTTGTCTTCGACTCTTGGATTTTTGGCATGCCATGTCATTTTCTTCAGCAACGTTCTTTATTGCATACAACCTGTGCAATCTCGATGTGATTGGGAAATAAACCAGAACTTTCATTGGAACTAAAGACCCCTTAGAAGTCCTCTTGTATCTGTCGCTATCACACACTCTACATCTGTCCAAGTGTGCATCAGTTCACCAAAATAACATACAACCTTTGGGGCAAGCAGGAATCTTCTTGTGGGGAAGCTCTAATGCCTCCAAGATCTTCTTCATATCGTAAAATGTGTTACTCATGTTGTTGTTGTTGTTAGGTATTGCTTCTTTCATTAATGACGCAAAAGCATCAACACACCTATGTGGCAAATTGTACTCACACTTCAAAGATACTATTCTAGATGCCATTTCAAACACAGACATGGAGCTCCCGTCGTACAACGGTTCCTCAGAAGCCTTTAATAGGTCAAGAAACACCTTTGCTTGAGGATTAGGCTCCTCCTCCATTCCACTAGGCTCTTCAACAATGGGACGGTTCCCCGGTTATTCCCAAGAGCATCGAAAACCATTTCACGGTATGGATTAGATAGCTCTTGTGCGGGTTGAGGTAACTCTTCACCATGAGAATACCAACCGTAGTATTCAGGTATAAAGCCCTTGCTATACAAATGCACTTTAATCGTGTCGGCGTCATGCATACGTCTGTTCTTGCATTTCGGACACGGACATCTAACTTCATCCTTACCTGGGTTTTCGGGATTTACTTTGCAAAAGTCAATGAATTCATCAACCCCCCTCAAGAACTCGGGCCTCAAGTTACGCACATTGTCATATCTATCATACATCCACCAACGCTCCTTCCGTTTCATGGTGACCAATTCTACAATTCTAAACCATTTCAATCACAATACTCATTAACAATCATCATACGTACAATTAAAACATTTGTGTGAAATATATATAGGGCCTAAAATGATGTCCAAAGGTCTTTATCACTCCAACCTAACCCATTCTTCCACGTCTAACCCCACTAGTGAATGTATGCCAACTATTCGCTTCTACGTAAATTCCGGCAGCATTTCCCATGAGTTCTCCAAGTACACAATGTGAACTTCGTAAAAGCTTACATATGTACCCAGAGAACAACATAGAGAAACAACATCACCAAAAATTACATAGAATAGAACAAAAGGCATACATTCACCACCTAAGTGAGGTCAAACGTCGAAGAACAGTCCCAATCGGGGACTATTCAAGATATACTCCTAATGAGTATACCTTGAACGGGTATCTAGGCACATGATGATGCAAACATATTTATTTAAACACTTAAATTATATTTATAACATCATCCAAACTATTTCCACGAAAACAAATATGTCAAAAACAATATAAACAATTTAAATAGTGTAAACTAAATAAAGGAATGTGCAATAAATAAATTATTGTGATAATTATATAGTTTTTAACTTTTATAACCTTTAATAAACGAACCACTATAAAAACTATTGTGATAATTATATAGTAACTTAAACTTATACAATTAAAGTAACTTAATCTTCAAAGTAATATGAACTAATAAATTATATAGCTTTTAACATTCTCTAAGCAAAAGTTTTTTTAATACATTATATTTCATGATGAAAAACTTACACAAAAATTAAAATATAGAATTTACATGAACAAAAACAATATAAATTGAAGACAAAATATGGTAAAAAATTGCTACTAACCTTACAATTAAGCCAAAGAGAAACCCCAAAATGCTACGTAATCCTACATCATGTAGAAAATCAATTATTAAACGGTAACCTTTAAGCATTTAGTAAAATTTATACATAAAATTAAGCAATTAACCATATAAACTAAATTTACTATTAAAATTAAGGAATTTAAAAATTAAAGAGTACCTAGAGGCGGCAGGGGTGCGGCACAGGCGGACGGCAGTCGGGCCGTGGTGTTTGCCGACCTACATTGCCAAAGTTGGGGGGATGAGAAAGATTTGGAGTGAGTGGCCAAAATTCAAAAAAAAATTATTAAATAGGCTAGATTTAGGTATTACCGGCGGCGAGAGGAGAAAGATTTGGATTTAGTCATGATTGTCCGGCGGCCAACGGTGGTTTTCGCCACCTACATCCCAAAATCCCAACTTTTAGGGTTTGGTTTCATGAGAAAAAAAAAATAATACAATAAATTGAAGCTCACCGGCGGCGAAGAAGGCAGGCGGCGAAGCTTCTTCCGGCGTCCGTTGGTTGGAGGGAGGCGGTTTCGTCGCCGTTCGTTGGTTAGAGGGAATACACCTTCTCACTTTTAATTTTGCGAATAAAACCTGACTGGAAGAGGCAAATTAATTTAACCCCCCCGCGACATCGGCCGACGGTTTAAGACCGTCGCCTAAGGAAAAAAAATTTCAGTTTTACATTAACCTCAACAACGACGGCTTAAAACCATCGCTGATAATCAGCGACGGTTAAGCCGTCGTTCTATACATTATAAACAGTCGGTGACCACCGTCTGCTTGAAGCCGTCGCTATCTTTTAAATCACCGACCGTTTTCTAGACCGTCGCTGTGAAGCGGTCGTTATTTTAGCTTTTTCTTGTAGTGTCTCCTTTTAGCAGTTAAATATTTTATCTAAAAAATATTTTTTGGTGGTGACATTTGTGGATATTGCTAGTTTCATGTTATGTGTGCATTTAATTTTGTCAAAGAAGTATATATATAACTCTGATTATAGGGGTATCTTGCCAGAATTATTCCAAGTAATTCATAAGTTTTTTTCTTCTTTTTTTTCGTTTATATATCTTCCCTTACCCTCCCTCACCCTTTCTTTAGCTAGCCGACTAGAGTGTTTTATATCATTATTACATCTTTAAAAGTTTTTTCTTAGGTCATGTGATCATTTTGATTGTAAGACAATTGTAATTGAAATTATTATGAGAAGACCTTATCATAACTAAAATTATTCCTATAAATTTTTCCTACTTTATATATACACAAAACCATTATTCTAGTTCACAAAATTGGCCGAGTCTTTTATGAATCAGATATTGGGGGTAACTATTTACAGTTTGAAAGAATTATTAACAACTTACAATATACTTCCTACATTGCTTTTTAATCTACACACTTACTTTTTTGGTCTATTTCTTTTTAATCTACACAGTATTACTTTCTCTATTACTGGTAACTTGTCTCAACTGCTTTCTCCTCTTTTTCCACTCATGTGTTCCACTTTTTTTTAATATTTTAATCCACTTTTTTAATATTTTAATCCACTTTTTAGTTTCTCTCTTATACTTTTCAGTTCTGATATCTCTCCACCTTGTTACTTTATTTCTTATACTTTGTACTTTCTCTTAATTCTCCCCCAAAGTGAATTGAGTAAAGTAAAAAGAAAAGGAGGGAGTATTAGTGTAAGACACTCGCTCGAGATTGCCGTTTACAATATACTTTACTTCTTATGTTTCTAAATACTTGACACAGTTCTCCGAGCATGTTTAATTTGCCAACCACAACTTTGACCCTTAATGTCTCCAATTTTCTTTATATAAAAATTATAAAAGGTTGATATTTAAAACTATATGTCAAGATGAATCTAACAAAATCCTACTCCCTCCGTTCTCTTTATTCTTCCTATTTAGAATCTTGACACTATTCACAATTGAAGATAATCTTTTACATTATTTTCAACATATGATAAAAAAATATAGTCATGTGGGGTCTTGTTTAATTCGTCTTAATGAATACTTTATTAATATTATTTAACTATTATAATTTTTACTAATACACAATGAAAGATATTTAAGGTCAAAGATGTGCATTGGCAAACCTGAAAATCAAAATATGTAGAACAAAAAGAAACAGAGGGAGTACATGACTATATTTATTCTTACGTAGAATTGTTCAAAAGCTGTTAAAGGATCGTGCGTAAATAATGCAAAAGTTAAATTTTCAAGTATTTTGAATTGGATGAAGTATATATTATTATGTACCTTCATAAGTTCCATTCACAAATAATAAATATAGAAAAAGTACCTCAATAATTGGTATAACTTCTTTAACTTCGACATCCCTCTGGATCTATCAGCCTTTGATCCAATGTAATATGGTATGGTACGGTCAAAAAATGTAAAAGAGGAGATAAAGGACAAAAACATCTAATGTTTTTCTACATCGCTTTAATGTAGGCAAAAAGATGTTAGGAAGGTATAATCAAAGTGCCTTGTTAAAGACCGAGAATAGTGGAAAAAAAAGGGGCTTACTAAATACCGCCCGTATTTACTTGAAATCGCCCGTATTTTTTTTAAAATACTCCTAAACTACCCCCTACAAATACTACCCCATACCCCCACACACTCTCTCACTCTCTCACTCTAACACTCTCTCACTCTCTCACTCTCTCACTCTCACTCCTCACTCCCACCATAGCCACCACCACCAAAGCCACCACCACCCCCAAAGCCACCACCACCACCACTGCCACCACCACCACACGGCAACCACCACCACACGGCAACCACCACCACCAGGCGAGGAAGGCCGTACCGGCGACCACCAGAGCGAGGACGAAGAAGACACCGACGCCGACCACCACCATAACACGCCGGAAAAAGAATGGGCCCAAGGAAGAAGGGAAAGGAAATCGGGGAATCTTCAAATCAGGTTAGTTTTGTAGTTATTTGTGGTCAAAACCAACGTAGGCTTGCCGGAAAATTGCCCCACTCGTCGCCGGAAAAACGAGCCAAAAAAAATTTTTTTTTTTTCCGTAAATGCAGGGCAACGGATAAGAAATCCGTTACCACCACACGGTGGTAATGGACATCTTTACCGTTACCACCGCAGAGGTAACGGTTCAGATCTACGTTACCTCTGCGGTGGTAACGGAAAAGTGATCCGTTACCATTGGTAACGGTAAAGATGTCCGTTACCACTGCGGTGGTAACGGAATTTCCGTCCGTTGCCCTGCATTTACGAAAAAAAAAAAATTTTTTTGTTCA
This sequence comes from Beta lomatogona, assembly GCA_947646795.1. Taxonomy (NCBI): domain Eukaryota; kingdom Viridiplantae; phylum Streptophyta; class Magnoliopsida; order Caryophyllales; family Amaranthaceae; genus Beta; species Beta lomatogona. Next base: position 63,437 of record CANSNZ010000306.1, on the reverse strand, counting down.
TTGTGTTTTCCGGCGAGGGAGGGGGGATTTTGGGTTTTTTTTTCTTTTTTTTAATTTATGTTTATGTTTTATTAATTTCTATTTTTTTATAATTATATTTATATGTTTATTTTAAATAATTTATGTTTGTTCGTAATTTATGTATTAATAATTTCTGTTTGAATTAAAAATAATAATTTGTGTTTATTTGGGCTTTTATAATTAATGTCAATAGTTATTTGAATATATTAATTTAATTGGAATAGTTAATATGTTAATTTGTGTGATAATATGGTAATTAGGTTTTATTATTATTATGTTAATGCATGTTAGTAACATGGTAGTATTATTTAATTTATTTGATTTAATTTATTTAATTGTTTAATAGCATGTGATAATAGTATTATTTAATTTTAATATTTATTATATAATAAGTTAATATATTGATTTGAGCATGTTATTATATTATTAAAATATTTCAATGATATTAGCTTGTTATTATTTTAAATAATTTAATGCATGTTAGTAACATGGTTGTCTCCTAGTTTGCCATAGCTCTTAGTGGCAAAGCTTACTTGAAATTACGGTTAGTTCTAGACTTCTAGTTACATAGCTTGTGTTTACTTTCATTAGCTGCTTAATTCAAGGTGATTTTGGTTCAAATTTTGTCTTAGGTTTAACTTTTCGACTTAGCTTCAACTTTTTTCAATCTTAGTAGAAGAATTTCGCCATGGCGGGTGATTTTAAGGATGATTCGAAGGCTAAAAATGGTGAGTTTGTGATTTTTTCGATGGTTGGTGTCTTGTTTTGGCTGAAAAAGCATATTGTCTTGTGTTCAAGATAAAAATACACCAGCGTGCCTTTATATTGGAAGCACTAGGCTTGAATTTCAAATTTTTTTGAGAAATCATAAGCCTCTCTGTGCACCTACTTCTTGGTCAATTTGTGCTTAGCAGTTGTACTTGTGATTTAGAAGACCAGTAATCTTCATAATCCTCTTAGTTCAAGGGCCATAATGTTGTTTGTTGTCCTTTAAGGTGGCTCTAAAATGAAGAAATGTTTAATAACCTTAGAACGATTATAAGCACTCAAATATGTCTCACCAAGTTTTCTTGACTGCTTGACAATGGAAACAAGGAGAGTAAAGGTGAGTGCAAGTAGGGTAGTCTCAACAGCGGAGCCAGACATGTGAATTTTTGGTTTCTAGTGCATGCATGTTCTCATATGACCCTAGCAAATTTTATTTCTCATATCTGATTCTTTCTCTCCAACCCCGTCATCGACCTCAAAATATGAATTCACGTATTTTGTATATTAAAATAAAACTCATTCAAAGGTTCAGTTTGTCTTGTACTCTGTATATTAAAATACGAACATTACATCTTTAAAAATATTGTCATTCAAAGGTTCAGTTTGTCTTGTGCTCTGTTAGTTTCTAGTTTAAAGGAGATTTTCTGTTTCTGCTGGTTGGTGAGTAGAATAGGTGTTGAATATTCTGTTTATGTAATTTGGAAGTCATAAATGAGATGTATTTGGTAGTCTGAAGATTTATACTGTTTTACACATTTCTTGTTTATTCTTTATTATTTCATTGTCTTTTAATTCAATGGTTTAATGGTATTGACGACAGCCTATTTGTTATCTGAGGGGTGATGTTGTGTATGTCTGAATCCCTTATTTCACCCTATGTGAGAGACCCTTTAGAGATACTGAGGTCATGGGATGTTGATATAGTTGAGGAGCCTCTCTGACTTGTTGTTCTCCTCTAAAATGCCCCGCGTTATAGTTTTTGTTGCTTCTCTCTGTCACTTCGAATTTTCACAATCAAACTTCCCTTGCTTTGTTGTTGAATCAATTTCTAGTTTGTGAACCGATACCAAGTTAATATTTCTCTTATTCTTGTGAGTTGTGAGTCCGCCTTTAACTCAAAACTTGCTGTCCAGAAATTGTTTTTAAATTTGTTGGGACAAATTGCTTTCACACCTTTTGTGGCATGAAAGATCATTGTAGTCGATGCTAAGTGTAATATGTATGGTGGGTCGTATAGTTGCATGTTTGTCTTCATTAAATTCAATGTCGTGCTGACTTATTCTATTCTTGAAAATCATTTTTATATTTATCTTCTTTTCTTCTTATAAAAGTAGATTAGTTCTTCTAAGTGGATAGTTGCTAAAAGGTTTTAGGTACTACAGTTTTACTTCTAAACTTGGTTGGTCATCATTTTTCTTTTTTACTTTACATTTTTCAATATAATGTTAGCTGTCTAAAGTTTTGATGTTTAATTTGCGGAACAGGTTGAACATAACAAAAACAGTCCGCAAGTTTCCAATAGATTCTCATTTGAGACCGATTGGGGACGAGTTCCTATCTGGACCTACTTCGGGTCTCGTCAGAGTTGAACATAACAAAAACAGTCCGCAAGTTTATGCTCCTTGGTGAGATGCAATTTTTTCTGTTTGACCTTTACCTTTTTTAGCTTGCCTTGAAACAGGGAGTTATTGGTGTTTTTGGTGTTTTCTTACCATGTGTGGGTCCTGCACGACTACAAGGGCTAAGATATTTTGACTAATGGAAAACGAAACCCTTTCTTGTGCATCGTTTTAATTCATTGAATCAGGGTGACAATGCTGTACATCAATTGGTGTTAAGCTACCTAACATGTGCCTTTATAGAGTATTTTAATTTATCACCGCTTAAACTGTCTCTCGATTAATCTAGCCTCATATTCAACTTTCGAACTCGATGGCATTGTATAACATGCTGTAGGTCGTCCAATCATTGTCGATTTTTCTCCCGTAACGAACTTCGGAGGAGCAACCTCGCAGACAAGATGAGGAAAACGTGTGCAATCGTGGAGGTTACTGCAACTTTATGCATTTGAAAAAAATTAGCAGGTGATTACTTGTGGTGTTACCCTCTGTAGTCTATTGTTAGCTCATACTAACATGCTATTTTTACTTCAATTTCAGGGAGCTTAGGCGACAGTTGTTTGGAAGGTACAGAAGGAGGTATGGAGACCGTCCCCATGTGGCTGTGGTTATGGTAGAAGAGATGATGATAGAAATCAGCGGTACCATGACTAGGGAAGAAGGCCTAGAAGCCGTAGTCCAAGGCATAGAGGACGAAGCAGAAGCCCTTCCGTCACGGGGGACAGGAGTCCAGTGATGCAGAATAGTGAGGAGAGAAGAGCTGCTAGTGGCTGCTGTTAGCACGCATGCTGGCAGTAGCTGGAACCTTTTTTTTTACCATAAATAATTACACAAATGCTCCGGTTGTTATGAAAAACCGAAGCATTTGTCCGTGTAAATGCTTCGGTTTTCCCTACAAACCGAAGCATTTGTGGTTTTTGTATACTAAAAAAGTCTCAAATGCTCCGGTTGAAAGAAAATGCTCCGGTTCTTAACCGGAGCATTTGTAAAATGCTTAAATGCTCGTATGATGTCTGCTACGAGCCAAAAACGGAGCATTTGTGGGCTTATTAACCGGAGCATTTGAGCATTTTTCCACCAGTGTTTATTATTAGCTCTTATTCTGAATATTTTGTTTTTAGATTGTTGCAGATGGAGTTGATCCGAAGCAACTAATTTTTTTCCTCTGGTAAGGGGTACACTTGGACCGTGATTCTAATGTGTATTAATCATTGCTTTTAGTCAACTGTTTTCGATTACTCGGGTTTTAATGTTGAGGGAATGGTACTAATCATTTTCATAATGCCTGATTTGCAACAGAGCAGAGGTTGTCTTGGATGCTGTACTAAGCCCCAACTAGTTATCGCTGTGGATGAGCCATCAAAAGGACTGAAAATACAAGGTCGAGCATTAAAGAAGTCGAGCTTAACGAAAGATATTTAGAACAGTAGCACATATGAAATGGACGATGATAGTGCAATTCAATCACAGAGAAGCATTTTATGAGCAGTTGACTTGTACAGTTGTACAACTTGTATCAACATGAGAAATATTTATGCTTATACTTCAATTGAGCATAATATGCTTAATAAAATGAATATTGATATATATTATTGATTTTGTATTGATTATTAATAAAAAAAATGCAAATTTTTTTTTTTTTTTTTGGTTTTTGGGGTGGTCAATCGCTGTGGTTTTGGGCAGTTAACTTGCTTAACTGCTGCGATTTTGACCCAAAACCGCAGCGGTAAGTGATTAACTGATCCGGTTTTAGGACCGAATCAGTTGATATTTGGGGACTTATGCGAGTCAACCGATGCGGCCCAAAACCGCAGCGGTTGAAATTTTTTCCACTAGTGAATGGATGTAAGTTCACTTGAATATTTCGTATATAGTAACGAATTAATGATTTTCTATCTTCATTTGTGTGTTTGAATAAGATTAAACTTGCAATTTAGGAAAAATTTCCCCAAAAAACTCTAGGGTTTTTAGGAAAATAAATGACGGTATTGGTGACAAAATTGCTCTAAATCAATTCACTTTACACTTTTATGCGACAATTTGTGGTTACATTTGAGTAGTTCATACTTTAGTTTAGCTATAATGCAAAAAAAAATCAACTTTTTCGCGACCTCCATGGGAGGTTGAGTTGGTTTTTAGTCTAAGGTACTGCAGTTGTTTGGTAATTACTAAGGATATTTTGGACATAACCAAACTTAAAGATGTTTTGGTAATTACTAAACATATTTTGGACATAACCAAAAATAAAATTAAGGTGTGTGAGATAATTGCAAAAAATCAATGCACTTCACACTTTTATTGGGTTACATTTGATGCGTAGATCATAATTTAGTTTAGCAATTAGATGAAATAAATTTGTAGCATTTTTGGGACCTCCATTGCAGTGGAATGTCACTTGTTTTTTGTGCATGTTAGTGTAGGGTATAGGTAATTATTAAAGATATTTTGGTCATGACCTAAAATAACCACTATATATGTTAGGTAATCACTTAATTAGATTAGGATATTACCAATTACCAAAACCATTTTAAGGCATTACCTAAAATAATAATTGTCTTGAGCAATGGCCTCAAATCATGTGACTATAACATATATGATGAGGAAATTGTATGGTTAAGATGTGGGTCACTGATAACATAATCCATGAGATTTTATGTGGTTTATATGATAAGATTGCATCAGGGTTAAACATTGCAATCTTTCCTTTTTCTTTTGCTTTCAAATGATTGAATTAAATGATTTTTGTGATATGAAAGGTTCATCGAGAGAATGTTTATGTGAACAGCGGATTGAAATGGTCAAACAATCTCTCAAAAGAATACTACCCATTGTAGTGGAATGTCAATTGTTTTTTGTGCAAGTTAATGTTGGGGTTAGGTCATTACTATAGATATATTGGTCATGACCTAACATAACCACTATGTATGTTAGCTAATCACTTAATTAGATTAGGATATTATCAAACCTTTTAAGTCATTACCTAAAATAATGATTATCTTCGGCAATGGTCTCAAATCATGTGACTCTAACATATATAATGGGGGAAATTGTATTGTTAAAATGTGAGTTATTGAAAACTTAATCAATGATGTTTTAAGTGGTTTATATGATAAGATTGCATCGGGGTAAAACGTTGTATTTTTTCCTTTTTCTTTTTCTTTCAAATGATTAAATTCAATGACTTTGATGATCTGAAAGGTTCATCGAAAAAATGTTTATGTGAGCTGTGGATTGGATGGTCGAACAATCTCTAGAAAAAATCATTTCCATTGTAGTGGAATGTCACTTGTTTTTTGTCCAAGTTAATGCAGTGTTTAGGCAATTACCAAAGATCTTTTGGTCATGACCTAATACAACCACTATATATGTTAGGTAATCACCTAATTAGATTAGAATATTACCAAAATGTTTAGGTCATTACTTAAACCATTTTAGGTTATTACCTCAAATAAAAATTATCTTGGGCAATGGCCTCAAATCATCTGACTATAGCATATATGATGAGGGAATTGTATAGTTAAGATGTGGGTTATTGATAACTTAATCCATGAGGTTTTAAGTGGTTTATATGATAAGATTGTATCGGGGTAAAACGTTGCATTTTTTCCTTTTTATTATGCTTTCAAATGATTGAATTGAATGACTTTTGTGATATGAAAAGTTCATCGAAAAATTGTTTATGTGAACAGCAGATTGAAATGGTCAAACAATCTCTCAAAAGAATCATCTCCATTGTAGTGAAATGTCAATTGTTTTTGTGCAAGTTAATGCAGGATTTAGGTAATTATTAAAGATAGTTTGGTAATGATTTAACACAACCAATATGTATGTTAGGTAATCACCTAATTAGATTATGATATTACCAAACCTTTTACGGTCATTACTTAAAATAATAATTGTCTTGGGCAATTGCCTCAAATCATGTGACTATAACATATATAATGGGGGAATTGTATTGTTAAGATGTGAGTTATTGAAAACTTAATCCATGAGGTTTTAAGTGGTTTATATGATAAGATTGCATCGGGGTAAAACGTTGTATTTTTTTCTTTTTCTTTTGCTTTCAAATGATTAAATTGAATGACTTTTGTGATATGAATGGTTCATTGATAGAATGTTTATGTGAACAGCGGATTGAAATGGTCGAACAATCGCTAAAAAGAATCATCTCCATTGTAGTGGAATGTCACTTGTTTTTTGTCCAAGTTAATGCATGATTTCGGTAATTACTAAAGATATTTTGGTCATGACCTAATACAACCACTATATATGTCAGGTAATTACCTAATTAGGTTCGAATATTACCAAAACGTTTAGGTCATTACCTAAACCATTTTAGGTTATTACCTCAAATAAAAATTGTCTTGGGAAATGGCCTGAAATCATCTGACTATAGCATATATGACGAGGGAATTGTGTAGTTAAGATGTGGGTTATTGATAACTTAATCCATGAGGTTTTCAGTGGCTTATATGATATGATTGCATCAGGGTAAAACGTTGCATTTTTTGCTTTTTATTTTGCTTTCAAATGATTGAATTGAATGACTTTGGTGATATGAAAGGTTCACCGAAAAAATGTTTATGTGAACAACAGATTGGAATGGTCGAACAATCTCTAAAAATAATCCTCTCCATTGTAGTGGAATCTCATTTGTATTTTGTTCAAGGTACCGCAGGATTTAGTTAATTATTAAAGATAATTTGGTCATGATCTAATATAACCACAATATATGTTAGGTAATCACCTAATTAGATTAGGATATTACCATAACCTTTAGGTCATTACATAAACCATTTTAGGACATTTCCTAAAATAATAATTTTCTTGGGTAATGGCCTCAAATCATGTGACTATAACATATATGATGAGGGAATTGTATGGTTAAGACGTGGGTTATTGATAACTTAATTCATGAGGTTTTAAGTGGTTTATATGATAAGATTGCATCAGGGTAAAACGTTGCATTTTTTCTTTTTCCTTTTGCTTTCAAATGATTAAATTGATTGACTTTGGTGATATGAAACGTTCATCTAAAAAATGTTTATGTGAGTAGTGGATTGGAATGGTCGAACAATCTCTAGAAATAATCCTCTCCATTGTAGTGGAATGTCGCTTGTTTTTTGTCAAAGTTAATGTAGAATTTAGGTAATTACTAAAGATCTTTTGGTCATGACCTAATATAACCACTATATATGTTAGGTAATCACCTAATTAGATTAGAATATTACCAAGACGTTTAGGTCATTACCTAAACCATTTTAGGTTATTACCTCAAATAAAAATTGTCTTGGACAATGGCCTAAAATCATCTGACTATAGCATATATGATGAGGGAATTGTATAATGAAGATGTGGGTTATTCATAACTTAATCCACGAGGTTTAAGTGGTTTATATGATAAGAATGTATCGGGGTAAAACGTTGCATTTTTTCCTTTTTATTTTGCTTTCAAATGATTGAATTGAATGACTTTTGTAATATGAAAGGTTCATCGAAAAAATGTTTATGTGAACAGCACATTGTAATGGTCAAACAATCTCTCGAAAGAATCCTCTCCATTGTAGTGGAATGTCAATTATTTTTTGTGCAAGTTAATGCAGGATCTAGGTAATTACTAAAGATATTTTGGTCATGACGTAACCTAACCACTATGTATGTTAGGTAATCACCTAATTAGATTAGGATATTTCCAAACCTCTTAGGCCATTACCTAAAATAATAATTGTCTTGGGTAATGGCCTCAAATCATGTGACTATAACATATATAATGGGGGAATTGTATTGTAAAGATGTGAATTATTGAAAACTTAATCCATGAGGTTTTAAGTGGTTTATATGATAAGATTGCATCGGGGTAAAACGTTGTATTTTTTTTTTTTTTTTTTTTTTTTTTGCTTTCAAATTATTGAATTGAAAGACTTTTGTGATATGAAAGGTTCATCGATATAATGTTTATGTGAATAGCGGATTGAAATGGTCGAACAATTTCTAAAAAGAATAATCTCCATTGTAGTGGAATGTCACTTGTTTTTTGTCCAAGTTAATGCATGATTTAGGTGATTACTAAAGATATTTTGGTCATGACCTAATACAACCACTAAAAATGTTAGGTAATTACCTAATTAGATTCGAATATTACCAAAAAGTTTTGGTCATTAGCTAAACCATTTTAGGTTATTACCTCAAATAAAAATTATCTTGGGCAATGGCCTCAAATCATCTGACTATAGCATATATGATGAAGGAATTGTATAGTTAAGATGTGGGTTATTGATAACTTAATCCATGAGGTTTTAAGTGGTTTATATGATAATATTTTATCGGGGTAAAACGTTGCATTTTTCCTTTTAATTTTGCTTTCAAATGATTGAACTGAATGACTTTGGTGAAATGAAAGGCTCATTGAAAAAATGTTTATGTGAACAACAGATTGGAATGGTCGAACAATCTCTATAAATAATCCTCTCCATTGTAGTGGAACGTCACTTGTATTTTATGCAAGTTAATGCAAGTTTTAGGTAATTACTAAAGATATTTTGGTCATGACCTAATATAACACAATACATGTTAGGTAATCACCTAGTTAGATTAGGATATTACCATAACCTTTAAGTCATTACCTAAATCATTTTAATGCATTTCCTAAAATAATAATTTTCTTGGGTAATGGCCTCAAATCATATGACTATAACATATATGATGAGGGAATTGTATGGTTAATATGTGGGTTATTGATAACTTAATCCATGAGGTTTTAAGTGGTTTATATGATAAGATTGCATCGGTGTAAAACGTTGCATTTTTTCTTTTTTCTTTTGCTTTCAAATGATTGAATTGAATGACTTTGGTGATATGAAAGGTTCATCGAAAAAATGTTTATGTGAACAGCTGATTGGAATGGTCGAACAATCTCTAGAAAGAATCATCTCCATTATAGTGGAATGTCATTTGTTTTTTGTGCAAGTTAATGCAGGGTTTAGGTAATTACTAAAGATATTTTGGTCATTACCTAATACAACCACTCTATATGTTAGGTAATCACCTAATTAGATTAGGTTATTACCAAACCATTTAAGTCATTACCTAAACTATTTTAGGTTATTACCTAAAATAATAATTGTCTTGGACAATGGCCTCAAATCATGTGACTATAACATATAACCCATATCATATGCTTTTAGGTAATTATTAAACATGTTTTGGCCATGACCAAACCTACTAAGTGGAGGATGTTCTGCCAATCACAATCCATTTTCATTACTCATCAAAGCAATCCTATGGGGATTGGACAACCATGCCATTAAGTCCATTAGGCCCAATACCTCACCAAACCCCATTGACTTAAGTTTTGGGCCCCTATTGTCCCTCCTTGTACTAAAAAGCCCAAATTAACCCTATATCATATGCTTTTAGGTAATTACCAAACATGTTTTGATCATGACCAAACCTACCAAGTGGACGATGTTCTCCCAATCACAATCCATTCTCATTACTCATCAAAGCAATCCTATGGGGATTGGACAATCATGACACTGGGTCCATTAGACCCAATACTTCACCAAACCCCATATCATATGCTTTTAGGTAATTACCAAACATTGTTGTAGAATGTCACTGGTTTGTGCAAGTTACTACTGGGTTTAGTTAATTACTAAAGAAAGTTTGGTAATGACTTAACATAACCACTATAAATGTTAGGTAATCACTTAATCAGATTAGGTTATTTCCAAACATTTTAGGTAAGCACCTAATCAAATTAGGTTATTTCCAAACGTTTTAGGTAATCACCTACACATTTTAGGGCATCACCTAAATTAATAATTGACTTGGCCAATGGCCTCAAATTATGTGACTATAACATATATGATGATGGATTTGTATGCTTAAGATATGGGTCATTGATAACCTAATCCATGAGGTTTTATGTGGTTTATATGACAAGGTTGCATTGGTGTAAAATGTTGCATTATTTCTTTATATTGTCCTTTCAAATGATTGAATTGAATTCAAATGATGATATGAAAGGCTCATTGATTGAAATGTTTTTGTTAACAGCGGATTGGAATGGTAGAAGAATCTCTAAAAAGAATCCTCTCCAAGATGGTGCTATATTCTCAAAGGTGGTGCACATGGAGGTTGCATTAGATAAGCTAATCTCAACTGTACCTCAAGAAGATAAAGAAAAGGCATGTGAGAAGGATGGGAATGATGTTGATACCACCAATGTATCACAACGAAATCTTCAGCGATGTTCGAACTGTCCCCCACTAAACCGAAAACACACAGAGATAAGATGTGTTCTCCGTTTCTATCTCTCATACTTAGTTATACGCTTAAATGTGCAAAGATTAAGTTGGATATTGAGGATGATGACGAGACTTTTGTGCCTAGTGTGCAAGTGAGATCATCGTTTAGCATGAAGGAAATTCGCTTTGTTCGTCCCGAACCTATCTTTGGTTTGGAAACCCTTCGGGACATGCCAATGGAGAAGTTGACCCCAAAAAAGACCACCAAAAAAGCCAAGACCAAAAAAGAAGAAGATGGTGTAGCAAGTGATTTGGACACGCCTTCAAAGGAGGTGACTCCGAAGAAGAGCACGAAAAAGGAAATGTCACAAAAACGCCTCCGAACGCCAAAAAGACCACTCAGCCGAAAAAAAGTTAAGGAAAAAAAAACGCATCGAGGTGGATGAAGAAAAAGTTAATGAGCAGCGTATGAATAGTTTTTTTTAATTGGTTCTTATTTTATCCATACACATAATTTTTTGGTAATGACCAAATTTGTATCTGGTTATTACCATATGTTTATATGCAAGTATTTGTTATTGTATTTTCTGAATGTGTGATGGGTTATATGACCCCCAAAGTTTTCAGGCCGTTATTTTCAGGCCATAGTTGTAACAAGTAAACAAATTTAGATTGATTTGGTAATGACCAAAATTTTCAAGCCATTATTTTCATGTATTGTGAATGCGTGAAGGGTTATATGACCCAAAGTTTTTAAAGCCGGAATTGTAACAAGTAAAGAAATGAGTTGGATACTCTTAATTGAGGTCATGTTTTTATGGCCGAGTTGTGTTTGGTCATTGGCTTTTATGTTAATTCGGAATAGTACTAACATCAACGCGTTGAAGGTAATGGATGCCATTGATGTATGTTTACTTACTTAACTTGATGTTATTTTATTTGTTATTTGTCTCTATTATAGTAGGCAAAAAGATCAGCACTGAAAAAGTTAAGATATCAGAAGAAGGTGGGAGTGACACCGATGAATCATCAGTTTCAAATAAGATTTTCTCATATTTGCCTATTTATTTAATTAGTATGCAAACTAATATAATCCAACAAACCAAGCCTCGAATTGTAGGAAAATGCTAAAGAGAAAGCAGTTGAGCAACAACTTAAATTATTTAATAAGACCCTTAACAATGGGATGTCCAAGACGAATGAAGATTTTGTCGATCCGTCATTTACGCCAAAAAAAGGTGGTAGGCCGCTTCTATTTTTCGAAGAGTACTTACCCTCTTTGGACCCGATTGAAAAATATATTTGTAAGAACATATTGAAAGGGCCGTCAAATGAAACTATTTACCGGCCACAACAGTCTTGGAGTTTTCTTTCTGCCTATGAATGTTTTTGCGTAATAACAGATCAATGGCTAAGCACTCAGGTAAATATGGTCATCATTTTTTTTTCCTTTTATACAAGTTTGGGGATCTTGTGGTCTGACAGTGTTTGATGATCACCCAAAAATGTTTTGGTCAATACCTAACCCTATTCAGAACACAAAATGGTGTCCTGATATTGTTTGGTAATTACCAATGATGGTTTGAGTATTACCCAAATTTTTTAGGGTCACATGGTAGTTTTGTTTGACATGAGTTTGGGTAATGACTTCAGTCTTAAGGTAATGACCCAAAATTATTTTGGTCATTACCTAACACTGTTAGAACACCAGTTTAACTTGTCAAAAGGTTTTGGTAATTGGTCTGATACTAATTAGTGTTGGTTTTCAACAGTTCCTTGACGTGTATATGTATGACTTACAACTGACCCGGATTGAGGAAAAAAGCCAAAAAAATAATACTTCCAGGTATATTCAAGGTAAGATGACCGACAAAATTTTAAGTTTATTATAGAATTATTAGCACCGACAAAATTTTTATTTTGTAGGTTGTTATGTTACAACAAGATGAACGGACTGGGTTTAATGGTTGTAACAAGACCCTTTTGGACACCTTTGTTGCTTGGTTAAATTTTTATCTCCCAACTGACTTAAACAGTATTGAAGAGGTTTGTACTAAACATTGCTATGTGCGTTTCTTTACATGGTTTCATTTGAGTTTTACTAAATGGTGCTTGTAACTTTATAGGTGTATATTCCTTTGCTTGATGTGAATCATGAGCATTGGTTCTTGACGATCGTTGACTTACGTAGGAAAAAGGTGTGCATTATGGATTCTCTTTCCAAATCGAACCATCGGCTTGTGACAGTAATGGACATGGTACTCAAATTTGTACTTATTACAGTTCCGGTAATTACCAAACAAGACAGAGCCCTAGTAATGTCTGGTAACAGTTATTTTTCCCTATTTTGTTTTGCATCAGATGACTGCAACTTCGGAAAGGCGTCAAGGTCACCGTTTGGCGCCCTTGTTCGTGGACATGAAAGATTTCACTTACGAATATCCACAATGTACACGACAACCGAATGCGTGCGTAATACAAAATATTGAAATCTCTTATTTTTCACATTGTATATAAGATAGACTTATGTACTTGTTCTTTTCGTAGCCATGATTGTAAAATGTACGTGATTAAGTACATCCACTGCGGTGATGTGAACGTCATCCCAACCATTTTTTCACACTGTACGCATTGTAAATGTATATATTTGACTTTGTTGCATGATCTTATTATAGTAACTTGTGTAACTTTCTGTGCAGACAAAAGCAATGCGTGTCAAACGTTTACGCGCGATAGCCATAATTTTGAGAAGCAAACATAACAAAATCGATATAGATCGATATTGCCGCGCGAAGTATGTTGGCAATGCCCGTAAAAAAAACAGTTCAAATGTAAAAGTTCAGTTAATCACCTCACTAGTCTATGGTTATGACCTAAACTTTTGATGCTACACGGTGTCAATTTTTTGTTTAAATAGGCCTTTGTTATACTTTTGTAATTGAAGTTGGTTTATTTTTGTATGTATACATATACCAATGTCCTTTAGTAGATCAAATTAAATAGTTAAAAATTTAGGTAATTACCTCACTTGACTATGGACATTACCTAAACTTTTGATGCTACTATCAATTTTATGGAAATAGGCCTAATTAAATAGTTATAATGTAAAAGATTTAGGTAACTACCAACTTTGACTATTGTCATTAGCTAAACATTGTATGAGTAATTATTGATTATCTTCTCCTTTTATTATTAGGAAAAATTGTCAAGAATAAGCTAAACTTTGGCCTGTCTGCTTAAAATAAGTCAAACTTTTGATTATCTTAGAATAAGCAAAGTTTGTAGAGTATTAACTTTTAATACGTTCAGGTGACCAGTGACCTGAACAATAGGTAAATTTATATATTTTTACATTAGCCTACTCTTTTTCCTCCAAAACCCATTTCTCACTCCTCCACCACTACCAGACTACGTCCTCCCCAACCACCCGCCCACCCAGAAAGTTGTTTAAACCGTGTTGTCGGCTCACTCATCAGAATGGCGGCTTCACCTCTCACTTTCTCTCCTCTTTGTGGCTCAGCTTTACACTAGCTCTGATGAAGACATGAAGTTCGTTGTTTTCAATTTATTTATCGCATGGTTTCAATTGTTTTTATAAGAAAAAATCCGTTGGATCAAGATAGCTGGACTTCGGTTTCAATTGTTCTTTGATTTCATTTCTTAATTAATTTGGAAATATTGTTCTTTGAGATGGCCTTATCCCAACCTGGCGACCTTTACCAAACTAAAGTAAGACAAGTTAATATTAAATTACCATAATCATGTCGAAATCTGGCGAGTTAAACCCATTGAAATTAAGTGACAAGGAAATACAAGAATGTGTCATCTTGTTTTTGGAGACAATGCACTACATTTTATTCTTAGAAATATCATTTTAGAGATAAAAAGATCTTGCGGAAAAGCCCTATAATCTGCTTCTTTAAAAGACCTTCACATCTTCAGTGAACATAAACGGCTATGTATCTTCTGTTGGGAGTTCTTGCGCAAAGGTGTATCACTTCACTTAGTGAGTTGCTGGAGTAGTGCTTCTGTAGGATTACCTGGTTCATTGCAAGTTGGGAGATATAGGATTCCGGCTATTTTAGGATGCATGATTCAGTGATTGCATAGAGTTGTCATTTAATGTTAAGGATCGAGATGACGAGATGCATACTGCCGGCGTTAATTGATAAGTTGTCATTCTAATGAATCAGCGAGATAATGAGAGAGGAGGCGCACCTGGTGGCACCTGCGGTGGTGGTCCTGGTGGCTGCGGAGGGGTAGTGGTCTTGGGGGTGGAAGGGGAGGGGTAGAGGAGGGCAGGTGAAGGAGAGGAGAGAGAAGGAAGATGGAGGATTTTTTTTATTTTTTATTTTTTTATGGTTTTTCAATTAATGTTTAGAATAAATTAAAAGTTAAGATTTAAACCAATAAAAAAAAAGACACATGGATGGGTTACCTATAATAACAGGTTGTTTACCTGTTAGACCTATTAAAAGCTGATACTCTTATAAGTTTTGCTTATTCTAAGTTAATCAAAAGTCTGACTTATTTTGAGCAGACCGGCCAAAGGTTGGCTTATTCTTGACAAATTTTCCTTATTATTATATGATGTTTGGAAATTACCAAAAATGTATTGGGCATTACTAAACCTATTAAGTGGACGATGTTCTCCCAATCACAATCCATTCCCACTAGTCATCAAAACAATCCTAATGATTTTTGGACAATCATGCCACTAGGTCCATTAGGCCCAATACATGACCAAACCCCATTGACTTGAGTTTTTGTCCCCATTGTCCATCCTTGTACTGAAAACCCCAAATTAACCCCATATCATATGCTTTTAGTTAATTATCAAACATATTGTGGGCATTACCAAACTACTAAGTAGAAGATGTTCTCCCAAATCCTAATCACAATCCAATCCCATTACTCATCTATGGGGATTGGACAATCATGCCATTGGTTCCATTAACCCCAATACCTCATGAAACCCCATTGGCTTGAGTTTTGGGCCTCATTGTCCATCCTTGCACTAAAAAGCCCAAATTAACCCCAAATTATATGCTTTTAGTTAATTACCAAACATATTTTGGGCATGACCAAACCTACTAAGTGGAGGATGTTCTCCCAATCACAATCCAATCCCATTACTCATCAAAGAAATCCTATGGGGATTGGACAATCATGTCACTGGGTCCATTAGGCCCCAAAACCTCACAAAACCCCATTAACTTCAGTTTTGGGCCCCATTGTCCATCCTTGTACTAAAAAGCCCAAAATTAACCAAATAGCATATGCCACTGGGTCCATTAGGCCCAATACCTCACCAAACCCAATTGACTTCAGTTTGGGCCACATTGTCCATCCTTATACTAAAAAGCCCAAACTAACCACATATCATACAGATTTTAGGTAATGACCATATATATTTTGGTCATGACCAAACCTACTAAGTGGATGATGTTTTTCCAATGACAATCATTTATCATTACTCATTAAAGCAATCCTATGGGGATTGGACAATCATGCCACTGGGTCCATTAGGCCCAATACATCACCAAACCCCATTGAATTCAGTTATGAGCCCCAAATGAACCCCATATCATATGCTTTAGGTAATTACCAAAACTATTTTGGGCATTACCAAACTTACCAAGACATTCTTATCTCTTACACGTTGTGACCTTATAACTCTATTTGGCTTATTTGGATTAACATATTTATATCATATTAATTAATTTGTACTTAGGATTATTGATTTCAATTGTTTTTTTAATATACTTTGTAATTGACGGTTTTGAGACTTCTCTTATTTTCTGTTAAGATTTGGTAATTACTGGAACCCCTTATAGTAATTACTTAAAGTTTCTGAAGTAGTTGAAGGTTATTTTTTTGCTTATGAAATGTTTGCTTCAAATCATGAATACTTTATACACCACATGCATTATGCACACTAGAACATCCATATTATATACTAAACTAACATCCCATCAGTGTTAGGATATTACATCAAACATCATAGTCATAACACTACAAAAAAATCACTCTATAGCGACGGACATAATCCGTCTCTAAATCGTCAAAATCCGTCGCTATATGTGCTCAGAGACGGATTTTGAGACGGATCATGTCCGTTACTAAAGTCCTCGTCGCTAAACGAACTTAGAGACGGAATCCCAAATATCCGTCTCTAATTTAGCGACGAAATAATATCCGTTTCTAAACTCGTAGCAAAACATTAGAGACGGATTTCAAAAATCCGTCTCTAATTTTAGAGACGGATTTTTGAAATCCGTCTCTAACTTAGAGACGGATTTTTGAAATCGGTCTCTAATTTTAGAGACGGATTTAAGAAATCCGTCTCTAAGTTAGAGACGGATTTTTTAAATCCGTCTCTAAGTTTAGGAATGGTTTTTTAAAATCACCTACTGTTAGTTGTTCGGTTCAACCCGGTCCCATTACCGGTTCACAATCTCACTCGGTTCGGAACCTCGCTTTGGTCAACCCGGTCTGGCTTTGTAGGCAAGGTTCTTGGAAGCAGTGGAAATTGGTAAAGGGAATCCCCATTCTCAAGAACCGCAGTTGGTAGGAATCGAACCTGAAACCTCTAAGTCACAAGGAGAAACTCATACCAACTACACCAAGTACTACTTGTTTACTTCTACGTGTGGAATTGATAATAATTGAAAGAAATATTAGAAACGGATCTTAAAAATCCGTCTCTAATTTAGAGACAAATTTGAATTTCCGTCTCTAATTTAGAGACGGATTTGAATTTTCGTCTCTAAAGTGCATTATAAAAAATATCTACTTGTCTAAATTAGAGACGGATTTTCAAATCCGTCTCTAAATTAGAGACGGAAATGAAAATCCATCTCTAATTTAGAGACGGATTTGAATTTCCGTCTCTAATTTATAGACGGATTTGAAAGTGCATTATAAAACATATCTACTTGACTAATTTAGGGACGGAATTTGAAACTCCGTCCCTAAATTAGAGACGGAATTTGAAGATCCGTCCCTAAATTAGAGACGGAATTTGAAGATCCGTCCCTAATTTAGAGACGGAATTCAAAAATCCGTCTCTAATTTAGAGACGGAATTCAAAAATCCGTCTCTAATTTAGAGACGGAATTTCAAAATCCGTCTCTAAATTAGATCTAACTTTTTGACAAAAGTTTGGAAAAATTGGTAAAACACACCAGAAACGGATTTTATAATTCCGTCTCTAACTTAGGGACGGATGTTAATATCCGTCTCTAACTTAGCGACGGATTTTAAATTCCGTCTCTAACTTAGCGACGGATTTTAAATTCCGTCTCTAATTTAGGGACGGATTTTAAAATCTGTCCCTATATTTTTTTAGAAACGGATTATTAATTTTCCGTCTCTAAATTAGAAACGGATACAAATCCGTCTCTAAAACTCCGTCGCTATACGAGCATTTTTTTGTAGTGTAAACAAATTACATCGAAAAGTGAAATAATTTCCAAACATATGTCTTGTAAATAAAAACTATCCAAACTAGAAGCTGAAGTAAATATTATCCAAACCACAACCACGAAAATAGTTCTTTAGGGAAATAATACGTTGGCCACAACTTCATCTCTGAGAGTATTATGCTCCCAGCAAATGGCATCGACCAAGGTGTCGATGCGGTACCTGTCCATATCCTACATTAAGATAACAAGAACCAAGTTAATGAAACACTTTTTATGAAAAACAAATTGGTGCTAGGTAATGACTGAAAAACTATATGTCATTACCTAAGACTGCAAGGAAATCAAATAAAGAGTTGTAGATATTTTTGGTAGTAATTAAACATGTTATGGTAATTACCAAATAACCCCAGACCACTACCTTAAAATGTTGAGGGTTGTTCCAACCTCCAAATTCCTTTGTCTCCAGCAGCTTAATGACATACATCCCACGATCATATCTAACAATGATTTAACAATTAATTAACATGATTTCTTAAACCCAAGATCACTTTGTTCACACTAGCACACTAAGTTTTCAGTGGCCAATTATATGTTATTGGACAATTACCCATTTTCCTGAACTGGAATACGCATAGATTTCAGTGGCCAAGTAGGTATATCCTCGATCTTCCTGCTGTATGCATCCTTCTTTCCAGTCAACAGAAATTCAGACAACTTCTTCACCGACGTTGGTCAAATTACAAAAAATTTAAACGACTCAAAATATTAACCCTTCGTATAAAATACTAATAAGATTTGTTTCGAAGTTACACCTGTTCCCCGGCATACTTAAATCGCTTTTAGAATTTGCCCCAGGATCCGAATCAAAGAAGTATGTACAAAATTTCGACAATGAGATAATAATTAGGAACCAATGATTTGGGTCCGGCAACCTCAGAGGAAGAAGAAACTACATCATAAATATCGGGACCCCATTAAAAGAGAAGTTAGGAAAAAATCTTTTGCCTAAGGAATGCATAGTGTATACCTGACGGCATCGAGCAAGTACTGTAGACAGGTAGGTAGTCTTAGCAAGTGGATTATACGGCAATAGTCCTTGCTTCCCATCAGCCTGTTCTTTCTTATCAAATTTTGCCGGATCCATGTTCTTAACGAAAATAACACATAGTAAATAATTAAAAAGTTTAAGGTAAATAAAATAAACATACTAAATAATCTAAAATGATAAGGAAAATAAAACATGAAAACATTTTATATATAAATAACGTACTCGGAATGTTGTTGGGATGTAGAATGAAGATGGGTTTTTCACACTCACTCTAACCCCAGCTACATTGATAGCCTGCATGTGTGCTTAATATCAGTTAACTATTATGTTTATGTGTAGTTAATGGAGTCACCTAGATGCTCATACCGTTTCCGTGACAAACGTCGTAGGATATAGAGTACGGAGGTCGAAACGTGTGGCCTGGATCCACTCAGAATCAACTAATAACTCACTGCTTGCCAAACAAACAAAATCACCTTACATTAAACAGTAATGACAAGCAAAGAAAGGATGTGATAAAAGAATTATCACAAAAACGTACTCCATGTCCTTTGTGTCATCAAACACATACTCCCTAATAGCCTTATGAGTCTTTTCTAATCCGTGCAATACGTGACGGATTGTGGCAATCTAGATCTTGAAATTTCACTTCACCTCATTCTAAATGCAATCATTGATGAAGAATTTTTTATTACTTGTAAATAAGAAACGGTTATATTTGGTTATTACCTAAACCTGTTTGGTAATCACCAAACAGGAAAATAGTGAAAACTGTATTTCTGTCTATGTTAAGTTATTACCTAAATAAGTTTGGGTAATGATCAAAGTTGAATCATTCCTGTTTGAATATTACTTAAACCTCTTTAGGTAATCACCAAACAGTAAGAAAGTTGAATTAGTCATGTCTGGGAAGTACCAAAACATTCATAGGTAATAACCAAATTGTATGAAAGTGAAAAATCAGCTCCTGTCATGTTAAGTCATCACCTAAACATCTTTAGGTTATAGCCAAAATAGAATCACTAATTTTTACTTATTACCTTAACACTTTTAGGTTATAACCAAACAGTAACGAAGTGAAAAATGTACCTTAAGATTTTTTTTTTTCTTTCCCTTCACAGTAGGGTCTTTATCTTTGTCCTGTTCAGTTGGTGCATTGGTAGTGTCTTCTGAAGGATTAGGCCCACCATCTTGCCCCATAGGAGGCTCAAAGCTTTTCTCGGGCTTACTCTCAGACGAAGTCCCACCTACACCATTGCCTTTTCCTGACCCACATGTCATCATCATTGTCTGGTTCATTTTTCTTGTCCTTCTTTCCATCTTCGTCTGCCTCAGTCTTCGTTTCTTCATCTTCCTCCTCCTCAACCTTATTTTCCTCCATCTCTTCCTTATTCTCTTCCTTCTTCTCATCCTCCATTTTC
This sequence comes from Beta lomatogona, assembly GCA_947646795.1. Classification (NCBI taxonomy): domain Eukaryota; kingdom Viridiplantae; phylum Streptophyta; class Magnoliopsida; order Caryophyllales; family Amaranthaceae; genus Beta; species Beta lomatogona. Next base: position 42,884 of record CANSNZ010000306.1, on the reverse strand, counting down.
TTTGGTCTTGCCTCATGCTTCTTCTCTTCCTCCACCTTCTTTTGTTCCACCTTTTTTTTTTTTTTTTTTTTTTTAAATTTTACGCTCTTCCTTCTTTTCTTCCTCTGTCTTCTTATAAACCTGCTCTTTCTTTTTTGGTGCCTCTTTTTTTTCCTTTCCCCTTCACATTGCTTTCTTTCTCACTTTCTTCTTTCTCTTCAACACCCTTAATTGAGAGAATAGGGTTGCTTTTAACTAAGGACTCCACAACATCACCAATCTCCTCAACACCAATTACATCCTCCTCTCCTTTTTGAGTTTTCTTACCCCAGTTTCTTTAGGCATTTGAGGTTTTTTTTTGGATTTAGGTGTAACCTTCCAATCACTCTTTGTTGGTGTCTTACCCTTTTTGGGTGTCTTACTTTCCTGAGGTAGATTGGCAAATGTCAACTTCTTTTTGCGTTGAGTCGGCTTCTGCAACTCCTCGTCATCGCTTTCACTAGAAGAATCCGTGCCAGCTTTCTCCCTATTAGACATAGGGCTGACATCACTGAATTCTTCATCATTATCTCCATCATCATCACCATCTGAGTTTTGGGCTACCTGTTTACTGCTTTGTTCTTGATAAACAATCAAATGATAAGATTAGAAACAATCAAATAACAAAGATCAAACACTAGTGGAATAAAGTCCAACCGCTGCGGTCAAAATCGGGCTTGCCGCTGCGGTTTTGGCCAGCAATGGTTGGACCAGCAGCATTTTTCATAAAAAAAACTGTTGCGGTTGTGAACCGCAGCGGCAAAGCACAAACCGCTGCGGTTCCAAGGCAAAACCGCAGCAGTTAATAGAAAAAACCGCAGCGGTTTGTGCTTTACCGCCAACCTCTTTGTATGCATTGGAACATTAACTGATACGGTTCTCTTAGTAAACCGCATCAGTTAATGTTATATATATATATATATATATATATATATATATATATATATATATATATATATATATATATATATATATATATATAATATATATATATATATATATATAATATTTTATTATATCTAACCTCCTATAGTTGACACAATCCCACAAGCACATCGTATACAAGTTAAATTAATATATATATAAATATAAAATTTGGAGAATGTACTACAAATGAAGTTGTACTAAGTACTAAAATCCAAAATAAACATCAATTATATTATTGTACCTAAATAACTAGCAAGTAACACAATAAGAACAAATAAACTCAAATTCGCGGCATCATCTTCACATGCAAACTTCGGTAAGGTAGTGTGCTAGCAAATCCCGAATCTTGTTTATCTCGGTTGTGGTGAAAGAACTCTCCCTGTGGTTCAATACCTTAAACATAAGGAAACACACATAATATCAGTTTGAGTTTGAGTAAGACCTTAGATAATTCTAAAGAGATTAAAGAAATCGAGCTTCAAAAGCCAAAATCGGTTAAAAATGACAATTATTTACCCAAAATGGGTTTCAAAGCATATGAGAGAACTTTAATTGACTCTTATAGTTATATATGTACCTATTAGAACTATATATGACCTAATATGTGGCTAAAAACGGGAAACTAAGTGAAATGAGCTTCGAAGGCCAAAATCAGCCCGAAAAGCCCTTCATTTACCCAAAATATGTTTCAAAGCATATAAGTGGAGTTTCATTGACTCTTATAGTTATATATGTACCTATTGGAACTATTTATGGCCTAGCATGCGGCTGAATGCAAAAAACTAAGCGAATTGAACTTTAAAGGCCAACATCGGCCCAAAATGGCCTTCATTTACCCAAAATGGGTTTCAAAGCATATGAATGAATTTTAATTGAATCTTGTAGTTATATATGTACCTATTGGAACTATATATGACCTAACATGTGGCTAAATGTGGGAAAGTAAGTGAAATGAGCTTCGAAGGCCAACATCGGCCCGAAACGACCTTCATTTACCCAAAATGGGTTTCAAAGCATACGAGTGAACTTTAATCGACTCTTATAGTTATATATGTACCTATTGGAACTATATATGACCTAACATGTGGCTTAATGCGGGAAACTAAGTGAAATGAGCTTCGAAGGCGAAAATCGGCCCGAAATGGCCTTCATTTACCCAAAATGGGTTTCAAAGCATATGAGTGGACTTTAATTGACTCTTATAGTTATGTATGTACCTATTGGAACTATATATGACTTAACATGCGGCTAAAGGCGTAAAGAAAACAAAACTATGTGAATTGAGCTTTAAAGGCTAAAATCGGCCCTAAATGACATACATTTACCCAAAATGGGTTTCAACGCATATGAGTGGAGTTTAATTGATTCTAATAGTTATGTATGTACTTGTTAGAAGTGTAGATGACCTAACATGTTAAATGAGGGAAACTAAAGAAATTGAGCTTAAGAGGTTAAAATCGACTTTAAATACCTTCTCAAGATCCCCGACTTCCTTGCAACTTGAGGCTATATCGAACATGAACCTCAACACATAGTAGCCACAATCGGTTCCCCCTGGTTGCTGTGCACACTAATCATAGAATTACATAAAAAATCATGTAATTAACATACATGATTGTTTTTTTGCTAAAAGAAATAAGTACGTAGCTTAACTAATATGTATTACCTTCATTGCTTTCCATTCAGCTATTTTTCCCGTGCTCTTAAATATCTTCAAAGAACTGTAATTAAGTTAATTTCATGTGAGAAGTGGCCAAAGAATGAAATTAGTAAAAAGTGTAATGCTTAGTATTTTAAATGACAAATATACCTATTTATGCATGATTTGAGGAATAAGTGTCATGGTGGATCTTGAGCTATAGAATCAAAATGATATATTGTGTTGTTTGAAGGACAAATCACAACGAGCGACCAATGGAGACTAAAATGCCAAAAAAGTTAGGAAGCAATCATGTGAGTACTTCTATTGTATATATAATGATAATTAAAGTGGTAAAAATAGATACAAGGTTAAGAACTATACTCTTCAAAACAAGGGGCAAGTATGAACTTATGTTGTGCACGTAGAGATGTTTTGATACATAGCCAAATATACTCCTTCACCTCATTTGTGTTTTGCAAACAATTGTCGGCTCGGGTGAAATTTGGACATAACCACCCAAATTGCTCTTGTTTGCTCTTGCGTCCACAACGATCATCTTGGAGTAATCTTTAAAGCACAACCAACTTCGTAACATAAATATATTATTGTATATTGCAAAGCATTTTTATTTACTTCAAAAGTACAAATGTTTTACCTCATGAAGACTTGAATCAAGGAAACATTCAACATCTCTCCGCAAAGGAACTCTTTCAAATCACCCTTAGACACCCATGTCAATGTATCCTCAAAGTAGTTGAATTGCGTGGTACCCAAATTCACCTCGAGAGGTGCATCATCCGACATATCACGCGCATTTGCATGTAGCCATATGTATGCCTTAGCGAGACACTCGATCTTTGGTTTCTCGATCCAAGTATATGTAGTTGGTTTTTCTTGGTGACTTGAATCTTGCATTCCTTTACCCAAAATGGCCTTCTTTGTCCCGCTTGAACCCTTCTTCTCTGAACCCTTCTTCGCCTTCTCAAGAGGAGGTGAGTCCGCCTTGCTTTCCTTGGGCTTGTTTATTCTCTCCAAAACCTAATAATTCAACGGTAAAAACATTGAACTTAGTTATTAGGTAGGTATGAAACAAATCATTATTAATATGGATTTAAGTTGCTTCAATTTACCTCATCGGAAAACCTCACCCATGCCGATGGCCACAACACATAACCACCACGAGCGTCGGTCAACATTTATATCAATTGACGGTTTAGGCAGCGGAAGAGCAAAGTCTTCGTAATCAGGAGTAATGGTGACTACACTAACCGCCAAGTGCTCATTGTCCACAGGCTCATGATGGATTATTGCTCGTTCACTTCGTGGTTGTGCATTTCCTACAGCCACCACAATCAAACCCTCATCTTTTACATCTAGTAAAAGCTGGCAACACGTTTCTTCCTTCAAAAAGTAAATGAAATTGAGGTTATGAACATGCAATTACAGAATATAACATGTTACTTAGTTTTAAAAATTATAAGGATAATAGTTACCTCTAATTCAAGTATAGATGGTGGGGATTTTTGTGTGTTAGGATGGCTAGCTTAGTCCTCCAAAAGACGATCCAGTTTAGGTTGAAATATCGCCGGTAATCCAAACTGTGAGAGGACCGCGTTGAAACTCTCCGTGAGTTTCTCCGTGACTTTCTCCGTAATTTCCTCCGTAAGCTTCTCCCGAATAGCTTGTGTCATAGCTTCCATATCATGTGGTTGAGAGCGTGATTTTGTACCCACGGAGTAATCTTTAGAATATGCTTTTGTCACACCTAGACGAATACCACCTAAACCCCTCAAACGTCCACTGTGGTCCTTTCCCAAAGTCTCATAAAGGGCATCTTTGTTGCCTTGGGGAGTGAACTCGCCGCTAACCTCTTTTTTGCTTGAGTCCCATCTATAGAGAAATTAACAATGGTAAGTTAAAAAAAAATCAACATCATAAGCGGCAACGGTAGGGGTTGGGCGGCACTTGTGCGGGCGGAGTAGGGGTGGGGGGAGTGTGCGGGGGGATGGGGGCGGTGTGCGGGGGGGAGCGGGGGTGGGGGCGGTGTGCGGGGGCGGTGTGCGGGGGTGGGGGCTATGCGGGGAATGGGGGATGTGTGCGGGGAGTGGGGGATGTGTGCGGGGGGTAGGGGCTATGCGGGGAGTAGGGGATGTGTGCGGGGGAGTGGGGGCGAGTGCGGGGAGTGGGGGCGGTGTGCGGGGGTGGGGGGGTGTGCGGGGGAGTGGGGGATGTGTGCGGGGGTGGGGCCGTGCGGGGAGTGGGGGATGTGTGCGGGGGAGTGGGGGGATGTGTGCGGGGGGTAGGGGGCTATGCGGGGAGTGGGGGATGTGTGCAAAGGAGTGGGGGGCGGTGTGCGGGGGGTGGGCGTGCGGGGGAGTGGGGGATGTGTGCGGGGAGTGGGGGATGTGTGCGGGGGTGGGGGTTGTGCGGGGAGTGGGGGATGTGTGCGAGAGGAGTGGGGGGCGGTGTGCGGGGGTGGGGCTGTGCGGGGAGTGGGGGCGGTGTGCGGGGGTGGGGGATGTGTGCGGGGGGAGTGTGCAAGGGGGCGGTGTGCGGGGGGTGTGTGCGGTGGGGTGGGAGTGTGCGGTGGGGGCAGTGTGCGGGGGGCAAGGCGTGGGGGGATTGTTAGGGTTTTGGGGCGGTGTTGGGGGGGCGGTGTGAAGGGGGTTGGGGGAGTGTGCGGGGGGTGGGGGATTGGTAGTGCATGTACTTACAACGGCATTGGCTATCTTCAAGATTCCCGGATCTGAAATGGTCATTTGATTGTTGATATCACACCTATACAAGGAGCACCACCAATCAGCGACACGATCAACTCGGCAGACGGCGCGGCCTTAGAGCTAGAAGACGACGTTGTAGTTGTATCGGCAGATGGGTAAAATTTCTCGTCAATCGACAACTTTCTCGCGCTCGCATAAGTATGGGAACCCATATGATGGTAGTGCTTCGTCTGTCTTCCAGTGAGTGAATGTTTCTCACGCTTAGCCTATAAATTCACATGGGCAATTAGAAAACACATGTAATTGTATTGAAAGTGAACATGCAAAGTCGAATATATATAGTTTAAAGTGCAATACTTACCACCATCTCCGGCGTAGTATTTTGGGCAACAAATGCCTCCCAATCTTCTGGCTTTATATGTCCCCAAATCTGATGAGGCAAGGAATCCGGTTGAAATGTATCTTCCTCTCCCCCTTCCTTTTCTATTTCTTTTTCGGCCTCCTTGTCCGTCTCACCCTCATTTTGCTTTGATTTTTTTAATTTTCCTCCTCTTAATAGGCCTCTTTCTCCGTTTCGTGATCCACCCACTCACTAGTTTGCTTTTGAAAGCTCTAAATCTTTCGGCCACCGCGGATAGAAACGCCGCCTTTTTTTCCTCATTATGAGTAATATGGAACGTATTCTATAAAACCAAGAAACAAACAAATAGTTACCCAAAATGTGTTTCAAAGCATATAAGTGGAGTTTAATTGACTCTTATAGTTATATATGTACCTATTGGAACTATATATGACCTAACATGCGGCTAAATGCAAAAAACTAAGTGAATTGGAGTGTAAAGGCCAAAATCGGCCCGAAATGGCCTTCATTTACCCAAAATGTGTTTCAAAGCAAACAAGTGGCGTTTAATTGACTCTTATAGTTATATATGTACCTATTGGAACTATATATGACCTAACATGCGGCTAAATGCAAAAAACTAAGTGAATTGGAGTGTAAAGGCCAAAATCGGCCCAAAATGGCCTTCATTTACCCAAAATGTGTTTCAAAGCATATAAGTGGAGTTTAATTGACTCTTATAGTTGTATATGTACCTATTGAAACTATATATGACCTAACATGCCCCTAAATGCCGGAAATAAAAGTAATTCAGTTAAAAAATAAACTTACACAAGTGTCTTCCCATAATGATTTCTTCATTGCATCGGGCACATCTTTCCACCCCACAAAAATGCTCAGTTTGCGCACACATAACCCTAAATGCTGCCCATACTTTTTACGCCATTGACCACAAGGTTGACCCATATCATCATACTCAAGGGTCATAGGGGTGTTATAATTCAATCCCTTGGTCGTACCCCTTCCTTTCCGCTTCTTTGTTGCAACTTTACTTGGAGTTTTGGTACTAAGAACCTCTTTCCCCGCATTTTTGTGTGGCACAATGACGGATGAAATACAAGGATAATCTTCCCTAGCATTGTTGTCAATGGAAGGAGCCTTATCGGCTAGCTCCTCATTTATTTCAGCCAAGTGAAGTTCCATATCACGCAAGCTTCTCCTCATCATGCGCTATGTCTTTCGGGTCACCTGTATCGTTCTCATTCTCCGCATCATACACATCATCATCATCCAATGACTTATCATAATCATCATCGGTTTCTTCCTCCACAATCACATCATCTCGGACCAAGTTTGAAACTCATGAAATTTTAAAAAACGATATTAGAAACGCGTAAGATTAAACAAACATATGATTAGAAACTCCTGCACTCCCCCCTTCACCGCCTCCCCATGCACAACCCCCACCCCTCACTCCCCCACCCCATGATCGCCCACCGCACCCCCACCCCCGCACACCCCTCCCCGTTCACTCCCCGTCCCGCAGCCCCCACCCCCGCACTCCCCCCACCCCTTCATTGCCCCCTTGCCCCCCACCCTCGCTGCACACTCCCCAACTGCCTCCACTCCCCGCACTCCCCACCTCCTTCACGCCCCCTTGATCGCCACCTCGCTACACACTTCCCCCCCGAACTACACACTCCCCCACCCCGAACTACCACACCCGCACTCCCACCACCACTTCACCCCCTTGCGCGCCCCTGCACGCCCCTACCTCCGCCGCACTCCCCTCCCCCTTCACTACGCCCCCTGCCGCCCCCTTCACCGCTCTCCCCGCACGCCCCCTTCACTCTCCCCATTGACATCCCCCACCCGCACTCCCCCGAACCGCACACTCCCCCCTTCCTTCACCGCCCCCCACGCACATTCCCCCCCGAACCGCACACTCCCCCTTCCTTCATCGCCCCCGCACGGCCCCCTTCATTGCCCCCTGCATAGCCCCCCCCTTTCACCGCCCCCTTCACTGTCCCACCCCACTTGCACAACACCCCTTGCACAGTCCCTCTCCCCCCCAAAACAATCTATAATTACACCCTAAACGACATTCATCTACCCAATTCGGTTTTCAAATCATGTGACCCGACTTTAAATGACTCTAATAGGCCCAAAATGACATTCACTTACCCAAAATGGGTTTCAATACATGTGAAGCGAGTTTAGTTGATTGTAATACATATATATATAGTAATTGGAACTATACATGACCTAACATGAGGCTAAATGCGAGAAATTAAGTTAATTGAGGTTGAAAAGCGAAATTGGCGAAAAAGACATTCACTTACCCAAAATGGGTTTCAATACATGTGAAGCGAGTTTAGTTGATTGTAATACATATATATATACTAATAAGAACTATACATGACCTAACATGCGGCAAAAAGCGAGAAATTAAGTTAATTGAGGTTGAAAAGCCGAAATTGGCCCTAAATGACATTCATTTACCCAAAATGGGTTTCAATACATATGAAGCGAGTTTAGTTGATTGAAATACATATATATATACAGTAATAAGAACTATACATGACATTACATGCGACTAAAAGTGAAAAATAAAGTAAAATGACATTGCAAAGCCGAAAGCTGAAATTGGAAGCAAAGAAGTCGAGCCTATTGTTTACTTTTGCCACCTTCATTTAAAGTATCAACCATTATCCCTTCCCCGTGATCTGCACGCATGTAACTTGTCGCTAACTCCTCATCAGTGACATTGGAGTTGGGAATGGTGAAAGGTGGGGTGTCTTCAAACGCATCATAATCCTCCTCATCCTCAACATCACCAACTCCGAGTATACTTCTTTTTCCCGGAACAACAATTGACCACTTGTTATCAGAAGGGTCAGTTACGTAGAATACTTGCTTAACTTGTGATGCAAGCACGAATGGCTCTTCACTATCACGCAACGGACCCAAGTCTACAAGAGTAAATCCACAAGGGTCATCTTTTCTTATGTAACGCCGGTTATACTCAACCCACTTGCATCGAAATAAGCAGACCAAGAAACCAGAGTAGTCAAGCTCCCATATATCTTGAACTCGTCCATAGTATAACAATCTAGCATCAATAGGAGACTTGTCTTTGGCACTTGCATACTGTGTAGATGATGCCTCTACTGAAACACCACTATTCTAGAGAGATCTCGACTTTTAATCTTGACGATCTGTCCAATACGTATATCCGTTAACATCATAACCCTCATAGGAGTGCACAGCTTCTCGAGGACCAAATGCTAGCCACTTCAGAGTTTCAGAAACATTGGAATCTACTTCACGCATTATTCGGTTATGGAACCAATCAATAAACGTCTTATTATGCAACTGCATCAATGCTCTAGTCCCTTTACCTGGATTCTGGTCACATAACTCCTCCAAATGCTCATCCAAGTACGGATGCACCTGTACCATATGCTGCAATATAAATAAGTGTGCTTGTATGCGCCTTTCAACAGAAGGTACTATCATTTTGGAGCCAAGTGTACCTTTACCCGCGAGTCTGCCCTCGTGTCGAGATGTAGGAAGTCCAATATGATCAACATTAGTTAAGAACTCAACCACAAAATTACCGACCTCTTCACTCACAATCCCCTGAATTATACTTCATTCTGGTTGCGCTGGATTCCTTACTTTATCTTTCAATGAGCCCATGTGTCTCTCAAAGGGATAGCACCACCTCAAAAACACCGGACCATATAGCTTAATTTCTCGAACTAGATGTACAACCAAATGGACCATAATGTCGAAGAAAGCAAGTGGGAAGTACATCTCAAACTTGCACAAAGTCTGTATCACGCTAGCCTGTAGAGCATCAAGCTTCGAGGGTTGTAACGTTTTGCTACATATAGTATTGAAAAAAGAACACAGCTCTGTTATGGTATGTCTCACATGTTTCGACAATATCCCTCGAATTGCAATCGGTAAGAATGCTTGCATCATTACATGACAATCATGAGACTTCATGCTCGATAATTTCAACTCACCGTCTAAGGTAACAAATCTTTTCATGTTCGATGAGTACCCTGATGGAACCTTAATGTTGTACAAACACTCGCAAAAAAGACGATTCTCAGCTCTAAATAGAGTGTAGCAAGCCGGAGGTAAATAGTTCCTATCATCATCCTTCACCATTTTCTTTCCCTTTTCTTTCAATTCTATGAGCGACCCTTCTTCCCTGTTCCTTTTCTTTTCCCTTTCCTTTTACTTTTCCAGACACTTTCTCTTTTTTCTTTCTTTTCTTAGTGTCCCTCTTTTGAGCCCATAGTTACGGTCGAAGCCTCTCACTTTCCGGATACTGATCGCACCCCTTTGCTATCCTTTGTCTTATGTGGAATATTCATAAGTGTCCCCAGAATGGCGTCACATACATTTTTATCTATGTGCATGACGTCAAGACAATGTCTAACCTCTAGATCTCTCCAATATGGAAGTTTCCACATAATAGGCTCCTTTTTCCAAAGTCCCTCATCACCAACACTCGCTCCTTTGCCGAATATCGTTTCAATACCCTTGACTTGATCATAAACCTCAATACCAGTCAATGGTCTACGAGCAACCCCTTCCTCAACTGTTCCATCGAATGCATTCTTCTCATTACGATAAGGATGGTTGCGTCGAAGGAACCTTCGGGTGCGCATATAAACATCTTTGTGACAAGTAGTAATGTATTTAGATGTTGTGTCGTCCAGGCAAATCGGGCATGCTTTCTTCCCTTTGTTCTTGTACCCGGATAAGTTCCCATAAGCAGGATAGTCATTAAGAGTGAATAAAAGCATGGCACGCGATGTGAATACCTCATCAGCATGTGCGTCATACACATAAACTCCTTCATCCCACATTTTTCTCAAATCATCAACAAGTGGCTAAAGGTAGACATCTATGTCGTTTCCAAGCTGTTTTGGCCCTGAAATAAGAATCGACAACATGATGTATTTGCGTTTCATGCACAACCAAGGAGGCAAGTTGTATATAACTAGAAGAACCGGCCATGTACTATGTTGAGAACTAAGATTGCCAAATGGGTTCATTCCAACCGTGCATAGGCCAAGCCTCAAATTTCTGTCCTCGGCACCAAAGGTCTTATGACAATGGTTAATACCTTTCCACTCAGGAGAATCAGCCGGATGTTTGAGAAAACCGTCCTTTTTCATTCGTTCTGCATGCCACCTCAAGTTCTTAGCATCTTTTTTGATTGAAAACATGCGCTTGAATCGTGGTATAATCGGAAGATACCACATCACCTTTGCTGCAGGACCTTTCTTATGACCAACCCCTGCGCGCCTGTAACGCGACTTCCCACATCGAGGACACTCATCCATATTTTCATATTCATTTCGATATAGCACACAATCGTTTGGACAAGCATGTATCCTCTGGTACTCTAAACCGAAGGGACACATCAGTTTCTTAGCATAGTAGTTCGACTTGGGTACTTCATGGTCGTTCGGCAACATATCAGCAAATGCTTGCAACAAGGAAGTGAAACAAGAGTCACTTATACCGGCTTTCCTCTTAATATTAAAGAGTGTTATCACGGCCGTCAGCTTGGTGTACCTAGTACAACCGGGATACAACGGTTTCCGAGATGCCTCGTCCATGCACTCAAAAATACGTGGCTGTTTGCCAGAATGATCTACCCCCGCCATCATCTCCTCGATATGATCCCCTTCATCATCATCATCTTCTACTTCAATATCCTCGTATTCATCCTCGATGTTGTCATTCTCAATGACATCAGACTCACCTTCTTCATGCACATCATTAACAATGGCATTTTGACCATCATACATACCCTCCTCACCGTGCCAAACCCATACATAGTAGTCTTGTCTAAACCCGCGACGAAAGATATGCTCCCTAAGAGACTCAATGCTACTAACGATGCTCACATTACCACAATCAACGCAAGCCCCTCGGTTCCCTTTGCAGCCTGATGACTTAATGCAGCATCACAAAATTCAAAGACCCCATCCACGAATTCACACGTGTCACGACTACCATACATCCATGCACGATTCATTTTAACCAAACCTAGCTCTAATTAAACACAAGCAACAAGTACCCCATGTCAATGACGAACTTCGCTATATTATTAAATTTATACACGATATATATTTTATGAAATTAGGCATGCTTTCCAAGGGTCCTTATCACTCCAACCTAACCCATCCTTAGATGTCTAATCTCACTAGTGAATGTATTGCCTTCAGTTCGAATCTATGGAAAATCCGGCAGCATTTTCCTACAGTTCTCAAAGTACACGATGTTGATATATTTATATCTACATATGCACCCAGAGAACAAAAGTAGGAAAACGACGAGCCAAGATTTTCCTCTAGAATCGAACTAAAGACATACATTCACCACCTAAGTGAGATTAAACATCTAAGAAAAGTCCCAAACCGGGGACTATTCAAGACTTACTCCTAATGAGTAAGTCTAGAACGGGTATCTAGGCATATGATATGATGATGCAAACATAGGTTTTTAAAAACAACAAAACATTTTACATCTAATCTCAAATCAACAATAAATATATACACATTTGCACATATATATAAACCAATTTACTATGAAATAAAGTTAAATATGAGTGATAACATACCAATATTAAGGTTGTGAATAGGGAAATCGAGCTCAACACTCCGTCCCTAGCTAGCTTCAATAATCAACAACAAAGTTTAAAAGTTAACATTAGTATAAATTAGCAATTCAAACAAAACAAAACTAAACTAAGCTAAACTAAAATAAATATCTAAACCAATAATCAACAACAACGTTTAAAGTTCAAACCTAACTAGTTAGTAAGTACTACAACTACAACAACAACAACAACAACAACAACAACAACAACAACAACAACAACATCAACAAGAACAAGAACAAGAACAAGAACAAGAACAAGAACAAGAACAAGAACAACAACAATAGCTACTACTACTACTACTACAAGTACAACAACAACCACAAAAATAGCAACCACAACAAAGCCCTAGTTTTTTTAACCTAAAAATCAAACTAACTACTTTAAATAAAATAATTAACTCAAATCAATCAAATTTGCACCCTTTAACTATTATACAATACAATTTCATTAACAATTATTTATACAACGAAACATTTTACATCTAATCTCAATTCAACAATAAATATATACACATTTGCACATATATATAAACCAATTTACTATGAAAGAAAGTTAAATATGAGTGATAACATACCAATATCAAGGTTGTGAATAGGGAAATCGAGCTCAACACTCCGTCCCTAGCTAGCTTCAATAATCAACAATAAAATTTAAAAGTTAACATTAGTATAAATTAGCAATTCAAACAAAACTAAACTAAACTAAGCTAAACTAAAATAAATATCTAAACCAATAATCAACAACAACGTCAACAACAACAACAACAACAACAACAACAACATCAACAACAACAACAACAACAACAACATCAACAACAACAACAACAACAAGAACAACAACAATAGCTACTACTACTACTACTACTACAAGTACAACAACAACCACAAAAATAGCAACCACAACAAAGCCCTAGTTTTTTTAACCTAAAAATCAAACTAACTACTTTAAATAAAATAATTAACTCAAATAAATCAAATTTACACCCTTTAACTATTATACAACCTAATTTCATTAACAATTATTCATAAAAGTACAATTAATTATAAACTTGAAGCTTCAAATATGAGATTACAATAAAAGTTAAGAAATTTTAGGTACCTAAGAAGAGGTAGAGAAGAAATGTAGGTGTTTAGGAACTGTGGAGGTGCGGCGGTGGTGATGCAGCCACGGAGGAGGACGCAGGTGCAGCCACGGACGAGGACACAACAACGGTGGGGTTTGTGGTTGACACCCACCGAATTGGAGAGGAGGACGCAGCAGCGGTGGGTTTGTTGCCGGTAGCTCACTAGTGGAAAAATCCTCTTTTGCTACTTGTCAAATGCTCCGTTTGTTTAAAAAACGTAGCACTTAGTGAATTTCCTCAATATTTTAATAAAAAAATTTCACAAATGCTCCGTTTGACCGGAGCATTTATCCTGTCTTTTTTTTAATATTTTCTGTCGCTCTATCCTCTTTAGTCTCTACAGTTCAAGATTCTAATTTTCCCTCTTGCTCCCCCATTTTCTTTCGCCTCTCACCTCTCTCCCTCTCCCTTTCCATCAAACCGATTATCTTTCTCTCTCTTACCCTCTTCACTCTCGATCTTTCTCATCTCCCCTTTCTCACTCTCGCTGCTCTCTCGCTTGCTGGGCTCACTCTCGCTCCTCTCCTACGATGTCCGACCTGTTGCTGGGCTCACTCTCACCAAATTTTCATCCGATGTCGGAGCTCGACTCGAGCACCATGACTATAATGGTAAGTTTCACTATTTTTCGCACGTACTTTAGATCTGATGTTTCAATCCTTTCCCCCCCAATTCTCTATATTGCTGTATGTGAATTATGAACTTTTTCGATCTCCAAATTCTAGGGTTTAGAAATTCTTATTTTTTCGGCAATGAGGTCGGCGCAATCGTTGTATAGAGATATAACACATGAGTTTCAGATCATATCGAGCAGCAGAAGCAGTTGCGGTGGTTCCCAAGTAAATGGGCCTCCAAGATTGGATTTGGGTTTCTCTGTCCTCATGGGTACAAGTCGACTATATGCTTTTTTATATTCTTTTTTACTGATTTATTTTGATTGTTTATGGGAGACAGTAGATTGCAAGTTTGACAGGTTTATTCTAAAACCATTGAAGAGGAGGCTTACACCATTGCTTCTGCTTCCTCCAATGATGAAGAAATCGAGATTCTTCAGGTTTATTTTAAAGAAATCAACAAGTGGATGCTTGATGCTGTCAAAGCTAGGCCTCCCACTGAGGTCTCTCTTACTCCCGATTCTGATCGTGCTACTGTTGCAACGAGTGAGGATGTTTATTCTTCCGTTGATAATCAATCTTCGTCTTAGGTTTTTTTATTTATTATTTTGTCATCTTTTGTTCTTGTTTGCTGGTTTAGTTAACTACGGATTGGGTGCTCATATATGGTTGTGTTATGACCAATTATTATTATCTACATTCTATGTGTTGTTGTTAGGATTGTTCTAGATCTTTCGTGTTTCTTTATGATTATGCCGTATGCTGTAATTCATGGAACCTTGTATTATAGACTCAAATGGGGAGTACTTGGTCTTGGTATAATTTGAGTACTTCTTCATGTTAGTAAAATGACTAAAAAATCTATTTGTACTTTGTTTAAATTAAATTTCATTGGTGCATGGAATGCTATAATGGGAAGTTGTATACTTTTATTGATTTAAATTAGCATGTGATCTTTGGAGTTATTGGAAAGAAACTTTCCAAGTCTACGCCTTCTATTAACTGGATTGTGATCAAAGTCGATAAGCTTTTATCGGACGAAGTTGTGCTATATATATTATGTTTCTTTAAACTTGTTTCGATTTAGATTGTCAATCTCCTATTAGAGGAGAAGCTTATTTTTCCGGAGTAAGTCATGGAACAACGGGCAGTGACCATTACCAAGGCTTGGTCTCATTACGTTATTGTCCAAAATTTGCATGTCATGTTGATTCCGAAATGTTCCTTTGTTGATATGTTGTTGATCCGCTATTGATGTATTGTTTGGCCCATGTTATGTGTTCTTTATATCGAGTTTTTATTTAGCACATGTTGTAGTGTATGGATATGTTGTTTACATCAATGTTTGATTTAATTCATGTTGTAGTGTGTGCATGTGTTATATTCGATTTAGTTTTGTTCTTCAATTCGATTACTCACTTACTCATTGGTCATTGTTTGTTCTATTGATCATGGCCCGTAAAGCTCATAAGCAATTCATGTACCAATATCTATTGCTAGTCTTTTCCATGTGATTTGGCAATTCATCATTTTTTTTTTTTGCATGGTTCGACATGTTGGGTGAGCCTCTTGTTCTTTATATGTTTGCGAGATTCTACTTAGATTTTAGTCCACCTTATGGGGTTTTCCGTGGTCCTTCATCCCGAAGCATCTTTGGAGATTGGTATCCAGCTCGATCTTGAGAGTAACAACTTCAAAGGACTTTATGGATATAAGGTATAATGATGATTGGTTAGTAAAAGGTTTGGAATAATTGACGACTACTACCTTATTAAATAGGTCACTTTTTATGATTTATAGTCTTTTCAAGACACTGAAGTTCTATTATTGCTACCTTTTGCTGGATTTCGATGGATTTTTTTGAGGGGCCAAAACCACAGGATTAGATTACAAATTTATTTATGAAAGGGATATAAGTGAAAAATGACCTATAAAAGAGTTGGTAAATGACAAAAGTGGAAGTAGTTTGATACGAATAACTCTGCACTTGAACGGTATCAAATATTCCCTTATGACAACTTTATACGATGTCATCTCTTGTTGTTGGAGAGATAATAAAATACTTAACTATTGTCTATCGTTTATGATCATTCAACGATAGTGTCGCCAATCTGCAATAGCTTTAGTGTGTCAGAGTAACTATATAATATAAATATGGTCTTTTTGGCTTTTATGTTGTTTTGAATGTCATGAAAGTATCATCATATGCTCATCTTCTCAAAACCCTCATATTTTTATCTAAATATATGTAGTCTAAGCTTTTGATCATGCTATTTAAGTGGTTATCTGTCTAACTTATTTCTACATGGGTCGGAGTTGACCACTTTGTTTTGGTTGGGGTACAATCTGGTAGATTTATCATTCTGGCACACTAATGTTCATTCATTCTAGGTGGTTGGTTTCAGCTTAAGGGATTCTTTTGCCACGTGATTTAGAGTGAAAAACAGATTGTTTTACTATGTATATATAGCTTATGTTCGAACATGCTATGTGTTGGTGTGGGTGGTATTGGTTACGCAATTGTAGTTTTCCTATGCTAATTATTATTGTTGTTTTACCATTGCTAGTATTCAGAGTTCTTCTAGTTTAGTTGCTCTAGTAACCTGGTGTTGTGCTATGTACTGTTGTTGTTGTTGGTGTATGATCTATGACACTAGTGCTTCTCGGATGAGTTGTGTGCGTGCATTGCATTGCTTGAGTTTTTTTTCTGGCTGCTCGCATGAGACACGAGTTTTTGACCTCCTATCATTTTCTTTATTTAAAACTCCTGATAGGAGATTGTTCTTGCTCTAAACTTTTTGGCTGATGTTGCCTTTATATCTTATGCAAGAAATGGCGATGAGAATTTGGAGTGGATTATCTATCTAAAGAATATGAAAATTACGGACTCAAATAGGCAAAAGCTCCATGCATGACTTCCTTGATGTGAATGTCGGACACAGTAGTAATAGTGGAGGCGTCAAAACATTTCCTTGGAGTAAGTATGTAATTTTTCTTGGCCAAATATTCAGCTTCTTTCATGTTAATCTATCTTTGTTTAGTTTTAGCATTAATATATAGTTTATGATGGGCTGGTGCGGCCCTCCCCCTGTTTCCCTCGCTAATAATTTGTCCTGCTTCTCTACTTGAAGGAGTGATGTATGTTACCTCGCTCAAATATGTGCCCTGCTAGTTCTCTACTTATATCATCACTTGATTCTAGTTAGCTTATGATTTTTTCATGTGGGAAAATCTTGATCTGTAGTTGTCCTTTTCTCCTTTGCTTATAACCATGTTTCTTGTTCTCTTTTTAATCTTTTTACTTATGGTGTGAACAAGAAGGCATTAAGAGGGGTTAAGGTTGAAGTTACACATCCGTGTGCGTGTATGAACTAATGTTGTCTTTGTGTAAGGCGAAAAATACGGAATATACAAGAACTTTGAGGCTTTTGTTTTCAATTCTTCCTTTTCTCTTTGTTTAAGGGGATAAAAACTTAAAAGCCAGGACATAGAGGAATTACCTTACTTGAGACCCACTAACTTCCGCCTTTCTTACATTTTATGGAATTATTAATTTAATGTTTTTCTATTGACTTCCTATGAGTTGGAGATGATTTACAAATTATGTAAACCATCTCGATTCTATGTTTCGATGTTATTATTTTTGGTTTATTAGAATTTTAAGAGGATAATGTCCTTTTTAGTACCTTTCGCAGCATGGGTAACTTCCTTTTGTTGTATCTTATTTTCTTTTTGTTATGTGAACTTCATCTCCAAAGCTTGTCATGTGTACTTTCTTTTACGCTAAGATGTGTAATGATTTCTTCCCCATATCTCTATGCAACTAACACGGACGTCTCTATCTTGTGACAAATTCATGCACTTGTTATACATATCCCCGGCTTCATAGATGGGGCAAACCAATCTTAATGTGAAGTTGAATGCTTCTTCACCCATACCCGTGGCGGGGTTAGTAACTTTATCTATGACTATGGGATGCTCAATTTTCTACATAGACTAGGTCACAAGGCTTGGCGTAGAGTTTGTACTTCTCCGAAACTATGACGGTCTAACAAATTATCTAGGAGAAGCTTGAAATTGCTTTATTTTGATTTATTTATAGATGGTTCGGGTCAAGTGTATCGGTTTATGCTGTTGAAGTCATACTTGCCTCCTTAATTAGAGATTTGGAGGTTGAGATTGATGCCTATGTAATCATTTAAAATTATGTTCTATAGTATAGATGAGTGTTGAAGCTGCTTTATACGCCCTTGGCAATGTAAGATGTGTACAAGCTGTTCTTAACAGTGCCAAACTACATGATGAGTGGAGGAATGTGAGATCAAAGAGCATTCTAATCTTAATGCACTTTGCTATCGGAGTTGCTTTCTAATCTTAATGCACTTTACGCATTCTAATATTGTTATATTATTTGGTTTATCTCATTTGGTGCGAGGTTGTTGTGGTGTCCTGTGGAGCGAGGTTTGAATCAATACGATGGTGATGATGTTTTTAGCATGTGAGAATGATGATGAAGCTATTGCAATGATGGAGGAATATCATCGGGCAAAAGGGTGACATGCATCTTTCATTAGTTTAGATTTATAATCTTACCTGTTTTTTTCACGGAAATTTTTGTAGAATACTAATTATGGTGTCGTAAAAGGCATATGAGATTTATTTTATGCAATTATTAGCTAGTTGTTTATACTTGTGTCATGGCGTATTAATTTTTTATTTGATTAATAAAATTTCACTTTCTATCCTTTTTATTTGTTATTTTGATTTTTATAAAAGTAGTCTTAGGAATGGCACACTAAAAGCTACTTGTCTTGAGTACTGATTAGTATAGGTAGAACTTCTTACTCGTCGTTGGTGTACTATTAGCAAGTTGTACAATTTTTTTTTAAGAAATAAAAAACTATCAAATACTCCGGTTGTTAAGATAAAGCCGAAGCATTTAACAAATAAATGCTCCGGTTTTTCTTAACAAGCGGGCATTTGACAATCAAATGCTCCGGTTTTTAAACAGGGGAGCATTTGAAGTACCAAATAGTCCGGGGGAAGCCAGGAGCATTTGTAAAATGCTCAAATGCTCGTATGGCGTGCGCTACGCGCTAAATACGGAGCATTTGATGGGTTTTTTAAGCCGGAGCATTTGATGTTTTTCTACTAGTGGTGGTGGTCGTCGGGGTCGGGGGAAGGTGGAACCCGGTGGTGGTGGTGGAACCTAGTGGTGGCGGTGGTGGTGGTGAACCCTTGCGTGAAATGTCGGAAGCGGGGGAGGTCGTTTTTTTGAAAGGAAGGACGAAGGAGGGAGTTAACGGTGATGAGGAGGGAGCCGAGGCCTCTTTGGCACAAAAAAAAAAACAAAATAAGCCGCAGCGGTTAATAGCGAGCCGCAGCGGTTAGCGATTGACCGTTGCGGTTTTATGAAGACCTCCGTCGGTTTGTTAGGCCACTTTCCCGCCCAAATTTTCGACGATTTACCGCTGCGGTTCTATTAAGGACCGCAGCGGTTTTGTTGTGACATATAGTGTTTTTCCACTAGTGAAATCTAAAACTTCTCTCATTTATAAAAATGCACCATCGATACAATTCGAAAAAAAATACAATATATGTCCACCCCTCCGACCATATTGGGTAGTAACCAAAAGAAACTCGGGTAATCACTTAAATAAGTACATGTAGTGTTAGGTAATCACGGTTGTGTTTGGTAATTACGAACATAAACTCATTACCTAATCATATACTTTTCAACATTTAGGTAATACCTAAACTTGTTAAGGACATTACTAAACTATTTCGGACAATATAATCCTAAATTTTCCAATCTTAGGTAATGACTAGCTGTATTTGGGTAATTACTAAACTTTGGCATATGACCTATCACCATCTTTTTTAAGTTTTAGGTAGTGCTTAAACATGTTTAGGTCATTGCCAAACAATATCCGATTACCTTATTCCACATTTCTATAAAATTTAGGCAAGACAACTTTTGAAATATCAACCTACAATATTATAACTACAATCCACATAAGAAATTAGCATCTCATTTAAAAACCAAAGAACCCCAATTAATGCAAACATAACATATTAGGTAAGAATTATACTACTAAGAGCATGGACCTTCAAGCATCCATTTGAACATTTGGTTAAAATTATGCGATAGTTGTTCAATTTTTATTCAATATGACAAAGCTGCATCTTCAAGCAATTTGCCGCAAAATCGCTCGACAAATTTCCCTTGATCAACTCCTTCTCATTTTGATCTTAAAAGCAACTAAGATAAAGCAAAAACCAGAAACATTTACTTCAATAAATTGTCAAAAAACAACTTGCAACTCAATGACTTAATGGTCATTTTACAAACTCACTTTCGGGGTGAAGCAAGAATCTTGCAACTCACCGACAGGCGTCATTCAAGCGCTTGGTGTTCGCATCACTCAAATCGGCCACTCTTGGAGTCTTAAACCTCCAAATCTCATCGAGGCGAAGCCCGAGAGTACTCGGTGAAAATCAACAATTGCGAGATGTAACAATTAAAAAATAAAATTCATTGCTCAAGGTAAACCACACAATTGAACATTTTATCATACTTGTGTTATGAAGATTATTAGGTAATTACTAAAACTTTTGTGGTGATTACTAAAACTTTTGTGGTGATTACCAAACAATGTTAGACCAACTTATATACTTGTGCTACGAAGAGTGTTAGGTAATTACTAAAACAATTTTGGTAATAACCAAACAATGTCATATCGGCTTTGTATGTGTTAAAAATGTTTAGGTAATTGCTTAATATTATTTTGGTGATAACCAAACAATTCGGTTTCCAACTTATACGTGTGATGAAGAGGTTTAGGTAATACTTAAAGCTGTTTTAGTGAATGCCAAACAATGTCGGACCAACTTTTATATATGTGAAGAGGCAACAAAAAGTAGTGAATACTTACCATCCAAAACAGGAAACGACCACCCACATTTGCCGGATGAGTTGGCTTCAAATTTAACCACTTCGGCGGGCGAAGTGTCGAATATAAACTTGGCGTAATTCCATTGCGGAATCATCTCCGCGTTAACCACAACATGAAGCCATCCCTCCTTGGGTTTACGATCGGGAGTGGGCAAAAGTACTATAGTCATCATGAAGAGGGTGAACAATGCCTTGAACAACTTATCGTCGTGATCAAGTTTGCGTAGATTCACGGCCCGTACTATCTACATCCATATTAGCTAACCCAATAAGCCTTTCCTTATAATTGTCGTCGAAGCATTTTATTCTCAATATCAAAGCCTATGCTTTTAAGCCCCAACAACCACTCCACATGCGTCGGGGTTGTTACGGTTTTGCTTCCCCATGAATATCTAAGATGTGTGTTTTAGGATCGAAGTGGGTCGATCACCCGCTTACACATTGTTTTCCCTTATGACCTTGCAATTTAGGGAAAACAAGAAATCAAAACCAAGTTCGACCAAACGTTCTTCTTTGCTCTCGGAAACTTTTTAATAACCTCGACAAAGCTGGCTCCAGATCTCCTAAAGTTGACCCCGTGATTACGTGTGGATATTAGAATGTATTAATAATTACTCAAATAATAGATTTTGTAAAAAGGCAACAAAAGTCCTTAAGAATTATAGTTTCGTCCATACCTTGCTTATGGATGAACTCGGCATAGTTGTTTGCCGTTTAGCAAGAGGTAGGATAAGCTGGGTCATCCGATTCGGATTGCTTTCGCTTTGACATCGTGCCTAACAACATTAAAAAGAATCTCAACAATTAACAAAAATCACAATTACGGGACGGTTTTGGTAATTACAAAACCGGTTTGGTAATGACCAAACATTTTCCGGGTATCGCAATCAGTTTTAGGTAATCACCATATGTTGCATCTTATTGATAAAAGCGACATCGAAGCATAAATAGCAACAAATTTAGGAAATATATTGCCTGACTTTGAAGAGATATCAAAGAAGTTCCAATTAAACTTTAAAGAAAGTCGAAGAAGTTCCCATTAAACTTTAAAGAAAAATCAAAGAAGTTCTCAAATAAAACAACCCCAACAATATACATCATTCCCCAAAAATTCGGTGTTACACAACTTTTGTGACACAAGATATAATTTACTTAAAATTTGAAGAAAAATCAAACAAATTCACAAATAAAATAACTCCAATAATATACATCATTCCCAAAATTAGTATTTACCAAAACTCTCTTTGTAATCACTACATATTCAAAATTACATGCCCGAGTGGATTTTATTCAAATGTTTTTCATCAAGGACCATCCTAAAACCACAGTTTAACCAAACCCATAAAACAAGATTTTACAACACTCAAAACTTTTTAGGGCAAAATTCAAATTAATTACTTATCATAACAAACCGACCCCATCATATAATTCACTCACAAAATAACTACATTGAAACAAAGTCAAATAAGCAAAAACGGGGGAAGAACACTATACTTACTCTCGCTTTCTAAGATTGAAACCTAAAATAGAAACCAAAACATGATGAAAATGTGGGTCAAAAATAACCTCGGTAAGCGTTTTCGGGCGAGTTGTGCAGCTTTCACGCGGCGATGGAAAAATACGGTGGATGCTAGGGAGGAGAAAGAGCAACGAAAAAAAAAACGAGGGGAAGATGGAGAGAGGAAAATGGCGGTTAGGGAGGAGAGAGAAAATGACGGTGAGTTAAGAAGAGTGGGAAGAGAAAAAGGGGGAAGAAGAAAGAGTAAAAGGCGATTTCCCCAAAATTAATTATGTCAAAATTTTTTTAACGAAAAAAAGGTAAAAAGCAAAAATATATAATTTTTATACCTTAACCTCTATTTTCTTACTTACTTTAAACTTTATTACCCGACCCACACTAGGGAAAAAAAAGGAAGAGGGTGGCATGAGAAGTGCGTTTTATTAAAAACGCAGCCCTTCTACTGTATGAAGAACTGCGGTTAACAAGAACCGCCGGCCACTGCCATAAACGAGGCTGCGTTTTTCTGAACTAGTAGCCCTTCTAATCCCATCCCATATCTCCGGTTTGCGCGCACACACACAGTAGGTAGACATATTTTCTAAATTTCCCTCCACTTACACGCATTTGACGGGCGAAAAACCCCTCCCTCCCTCTCACTCACTCGCATTAACCTAACACTAGTGGAAAAAACGCAAAGGGTGCGATGCAAGAGGCTGCGGTTTATTACAAAACGCAGCCCTTAATAGTGAAGAGCTGCGGTTGGACAAAGACCCCTTGGCCTTTAGTCAATTAAGAGCTGCGATTTTTGGGCTAACCACAACCCTTAATAGTGAAGGGGGCTGCGGTTAGCCCTTAACCACTGACCCTTCATAATTAATTCTCGCGTGGGGTGATGGGCTATACTTTAGAATGACAAAAGTACGGCGCTACCTCACTCTTTCTCTCTCGTTCGTCCCTCTCCTCTCTCATTTTCGGTGACTAGGGTTTTACTCCCCCGGACCACCACAAATCCCCATTCATCTATCTCCTCTCTAAAGTTAGGCACCGCACATCCTCAAATCTTCATTGTCCTCTTCCTCTCTCAGCTCCTTCACTTCAAAACCTCATCATCGCCGCTATTAATGGCGTTTTGGGAGCTCTGTTAAGGAGAGAGACGTTTCAAAAAGCGAAAATTGATTTCGCGATTTCAGACGACAAACTTCGTAATTCTAGGGTTTTGATTTTAGGCGATACTTAGTAGAGTTGGCGGTTCGTCTCTTTGTCGCTCCTTCGACACTTTCTCCGACCTTCGCATCTTCATCGGCGGACAGAAATCGGTACTCTCTCTCCTCTTTTTTTGTGATTGAAGTTGGAATTTCAAATTTTGATTTGATTTTGGCTCTTGGTAAGGTTGATTTCGATTGTGAATGTCTCGAATTTATAGTTTATGTGAATCAATCAATGAGGACATCGTGGTATAATCTCGGCTCGCGCGGAGCCTCGAGCTTGCTATTCCTGGCTCGTCTCTCTCTTTCCTCTATTGGTTGTCTTTGCTTTGTGTTGTGGCGGTGTTCTTGGCGCTATTCACTCGTCGGAGTAAACTAATTATCTTTTTCTCCCTACTTTTCTTTGCCCTAATTTTTGTGGTCCTCTATTTTTCGTTACAAATTTACCTCCAATTTTAGTTCGTTGTTTTTTGCGATTTAGTGAATTATTTGTTATTTCGCCTTTTTTATAATTTTTTTTTCGTTTTCTACTTGTGTTAAAGCTAATTGAGAGGGAGATAATTGGTAATTCGAAGGAAGAATTCGTATTAAGTTGAACTATCATTGGTTTGATTTAGATGAGAGTTGGAGGAGGAGGATAATTAGCGTGGAGAAAATTTGTTGGATTTGATAGGTTGATAGTTCATGTAGCTTAGGCTAGAAAAAGATGAATTTGTATGTTCTCTTTGTTTAGTATGGGATTATGTACTTTGCTGATTGCATAAGAATGACGGGTAGAAAAGGTTTATCGAATCGGAACTTTGGTATATAGGTAATCTAGGTGGATGAGTGGCTTGATATGGATGTGAATTATGAATTATTCAAGTGTTGTTGACCTTATGTTGCGGGAGTTTAGTTCTTTGCCTCGGTGTGGGCTACTTATGTAATGGCTTACATGTCGAAGTCGACGACGGTTCCGTTACACCCGACCTCGCGTCGAAGGTGCTTCATTTGAGAAACTTCTTTAAATGAACCCGACATCACCCGGCATGTCATTTTGGTGTTCGCGGCGAGACAATGACACATACTACTCTATACTTCAGGTTCGTCTTGATCCTTCCACTTCTATTTGGTTTCCTTTGAACTCCAGTTGGTCTTTGTTGTCAGGTGGCTTGCTCGTTCTTACTTTTACGAGTTGTATGTGTCATATTGTGTGTCCTTGCATTCTTTGACACGGGGACGGTGGTGACATGGATGTTCGAACTCTTTCCTCCTCCATCTCCTCTCTTCATCTTCGTCTTCTTCACTCATGATCATGTCGCTCCTAATTTATTGGGATTTAAGATGCTGGTTGTTCGAGCATTCACAGAGGTCATCAAATGTTCGATTTTTTTGGTAATTACTTCCATGTTTATTCTATTTAGTTCTTATTTCTTCTTTTCGTTTCTTGTTTCTTCTATTTTGTTTTCATATCTAAGTTTATTTCGTTAATTTTTCATGTTGTTCAACACTTTTTGGGGTGGTTTTTCATCGATGGTGCGTAATGTTGCTCATTTTTTTTGTCTTGATTTTAATTGATTTATTTCTTTTCTTGGTGTATACGTGGTATACATCTTTGAAATTGCTCTACTTTGGTATATTTGTGATGTTTTAGTTATTGGATTTTATTGTTGTAGTTCCGAAAGATTTTAATTTGTAATTATATGTCATTATGTTATGGATGTTCTATTTATTACATTGCTTTGTAACTCTTTAGGCTCGAGGGTACATGAATCTATCTTCCATAACAAGTGAGCTAGTATGATGTTGAGTAGCTGCGATAGGTGAATAAAGGAGTGGGGGTAGTAAAACAAGGAAAGCTATAGAGAGACTAAGGAGGGTACAATAAGAGTTAGAGACGAGATAGTGGAGGATGGGCGGGGAGAGAGACGAAAGAAGGGTGGTTATTCAATCAAGCTTATTCTTGTCCTTCCTCCTTCTTTTACACTTGTTTCATATTCTAGGGGTCTACTTGATCTCATATGCAAGCGTTGTATATTTACACGATTAGATTTTGATTTTTGTGTTTATCGATTTATCAGTTAACTAAAATATATAGAAAACTTCAAATTTTATCTGTAATATGGTACTCCATATACTTGAGTTGGAAATCGATATATTGATTTTTGTATACGTGGAGGGACGGGATATGAATTGAAGAGGAGAGAATTGTTACATATTGACTTGTAATGTATCTTTGGGTATGAGAAAAAGGTATGTTTTATTCTAACGCTTTTTTTAGTGTGCTCTTTTTTCGAGTTATGTTTTAGAAATTAGAACCCTTTTACCCGAGTTGATTGTTCGAGGATTAACTTTGATTTATCCCCTTTCCCCCTTAGTTGAAGATGATTGTTCGAGGAATTAATACGGGCATTGTAGCCCCACTTTGGGATCATGAGTGCTTGGTTTTGGTTGAATTGTTTTTGCCTTTATTGCTTGCTTCATTCTTAAAGTTGGTGAATCTAAATAGTTAATGATTTTGTGGGATTTCTCGGCCTAATATGTATTAAGTGGTTGTTTTTAAGGCTTTAATTGATTGATCTATGGCTAAATATGTGGTATTGTTGTTTTTGGGCTTTAATTAATTTTGTGGGATTTCTTAGCCTTATATGTATTGTTGTTTTTTTACCTTTTTGTATATAATTTGTTTGCTTTTACGGTGAATGCTACGGTATAAAAAATTAAGGTTAGTTAGCATCAAACTAAACATCGATGTATATTTGTCTTCGCTATTATGATAACTCCTTTGAATGTTAGGAATTATATTTGTCTTGGTGCTTCTTTGTTATTGTTATTGATTTGGTGCGTGCCTTCCTCTCTATTTTGTGAATCGATTTCTTCTTGGTGTTGGTAAATGTTTAACTAGTTTAATTTTGTTTCTATGTATTTGATAAATTTGTCTCTTATGGTATGACTAAGATTTCCGAACTTGGCTATAAATGCGGCCATTTTCGTTCGGCGGGATTAATTGTTCTTTGGACTTAGTGGTTTGTCCATTTGAGTCTTGATTTTTGTTGGTAAGTGAGTGTTTGATTTTTTTTTTTTGTTTTTTTTTTTTTGTTACGGGGAGCAAAGTGTTTGATTTCTTTCTTTTTTATTTTTGGAGTGCGGTAATAATTTTACTTTTCGTCTGTTGCGAGAACATGTAGAAAATACAAATAATTAACATCGAATATGCCTTTTGTTTGTTATTGATTGGTTAATTTAGATAGAATTTGTTTAGTCCCCATACTTCAATGGATGTCGGTTCCGTAAGAATGTTTAAGCTTTTGATGTGTTTTTACATGCTCATTGTGCCCGTTTCTTGGTTGGTATAGGAATAGTATTTTGTTTATTGTTTTGGTTATTGTGGGTGGATGATGTCTGCGGTGAGGGCGAGTGTTTGCTATGGTGGGGTGAGGATGAGGGTTAGCAAGTGTAGTATGGTGGGATTTCATAATACGGTCACTAGGGATTGGAGAATGTGAGCTATGTAAGCTCGTAGGGCGGTGCGTCATTGCTTGATATGCGGCGGGTTCTCATGCTGTTTTTTTACTTGTATTTCTTGTTCTTTCAGCGTACATCTCTCTCTCTCTCTCTCTCTCTCTTATACTGTGTTTGTTTGTAGCATTAAAGTTTTGCGGTTTTGAGGTGATCGCGAGTACCTTGCCTTTTTTGTTCTAAGCCTTTATGCACGTGCAATGCGCAAAAATGTGTAAATCGTTGATTCACATCATTCGTCCTATTTATGTCGATATTATGAACCGCCTTATGCTCTAACAAGATACTATTGCATGATATATACACTTTTAATTCTTCATGTTGAATCATTTTTACACTCTTGGGGGTACGAAAACCTTTCGAAGCTATAGTTGTCTCCCAAGTGCGCGAAGGACACTTGTAATCCATTGATTTTAGTTCTTTGTGGAGGTCCTCTTGATGTCGCAACATCTAAGTTTTCAACAACATTGGCATTTTTGGCATCAATGGATATAATCTCCGATTGTTAATTATCGGTAATTAAATTAGATAAATTCCTACTCTTTTTCTGCATCTACATATATGCTGTCTGTTTTTATTAGTGCTGCAGCTACCCAAAAACTAAGAATCCCGTAGTGTTGAAGATTAAGTTATGTGAGTGAAAAAAGTATGAGAGTTGGGGTAATGATTAACAATGACAATTAGCAACACCTTTGCGATGCCATCTTCGTCACTCCCCGGCCTCCCGGCCCTGCCCGGCCTCCCCTGCTTTGCGCTCCCCCTGCGACACCACACACCGACCCTCCCCAGGTGATGCCCCATTCTGCACTCCCCCCGCCCATTGACCTTCCGACCCACGATGCACTCCCCCCCTGCCCGGCCTTCCCATCCCTACTTCACTCCCCCTTTACACCCCCATTTCACTCTTTTGTTTTAAAAAATACGTTTCATCACGAAAAATGTAGAAAGCATAAATCTCAAATGGACGCTTTATTGTTCTCTCTTCCTAAAAATAACCACCAGGCCTGATTTTGTCAAAATCAAAATGACAAAAATCTATTTTGGTTTGCCTAACCTGTTGTGAAAACAATAGGAGATGGAGGGGTAATATTTTGCCATCTGTTTGCTTGTAGCGTGTACTCACGCATCTTTTCCATAATGGTACACTTTAATCTTTGCACGAACGTTACTGCGAGAGAAGATCTTAGAAGAAAGACCAGAGGGCTCAAATGCCTTAGTATACGCATCACCCTCTAATCTCGGTCTGATTTGTGGTTCACCACGGCTAAATTCAAAAGCAATTCCTCATACGCATTGCCGTCAAAGCACCTGAAATGAGGTGGTATCAATTTGAAGATTACAAGTGAAGGAACTCTCTATCTTTTGTTACACTAGTTTTGATACTAAATGTAACTCGGTCAATATTTTCTTTATATGTGTATAAATAACATGAATTGCATTGAGAAGTGATACTTTTATATATATGTAATTGATTTTGGATAATTTAGGACTAAAAAAATAAGAAAAAAAAAAATTTTATTTTTTATTTTTTTAGAGTCCTGAGGAGATTCGCGGGCAGACGAAGCACTGACCCTTGGTGGGTTAAGAGTGCGGTTTTGCCACGACCGCACCAACGTGTCTTAAGGGCTGCGGTTAAAGAGCAGTAGCCCTTCCTCATACCAAGATGCTAGTCGATAGGCTGCGGTAAAAACGCAGACCATGGGCCCACTGGCCAAGCCCTTGGGCTTTTTTCCTACAGTGTAACCCCCAATCACGGAGCCACGGCCGAGCACCCACATTGCTTCCCCACCACACTGACCCTTCTCTTTCTTCACCTCTCTTCTCTTCTCTTAACTTATCTTCTCTTCTTTTCACTTCTCTTCTCCACCGTTTGAGTGGGTTTAGGGTGTGGGCTCACCACTGCTCACGCGACGCCACCACCCCTGCGGCAACCAGACTACCACCACCCACTTTGCCCTACTCTTTCTTCATTGCTGGCATTTGGTGATGAGGATAGGAATGCGAGGCTTGGATTATGTACGGATGGCATGAACCCCTTTTGGCGATCTCGGTTCGCGGCATTGTACATGGCCGGTGGTCTTAGTGGTTTATAACTTGCCTCGTTGGTTGTGCATGAAGCATAAGTACATGATCTTTGTCCACTACTTATATCGGCGCCAGGCAAACTGGAAATGACATTGATGTTTACCTCCAGCCGCTTGTTGAAGATTTACGAGAAGATGTGGAACGAAGGAGTGTTAGTATTTGATGCGTATGCTAATGAGATGTTCAGTCTGCGTGCCATGCTTTTTGTACAATGAACGATTAGTCCGGCTTAGCGGGAGCTTATGCGGGTATAAGGCCGAGAGGGGAAAGCAACCACGCGATTTGTGTGAGATGACATGAAATCTACACACCTTAAGAAGCTGCAAACATGTGTATATCGCACACGAAGGCACCTCGGGCGCGACCATCCCCATAGGTTTAAGAAAGAAGGCATTCGATGGGACGGTTGAAGGAGAAGTTGCTCATAGACCATTAGCCCAGTCCTGAAGTTTTATAATCGGAGTGAAGGGCATTGAAACAATCTTTGGTAAACCTGCTAGTGAGGTTGATCGACCTACGGGATTATGGAAAAAGGAGTCCATTTTTGGGGGGGCCCGATGTGGAAAGATGCAAAAGGTCGAGACATTGTTTGGATGTCATGCACATAGAGAAGAATGTTTGTGAAGCTATTCTTGCGACACTTATGAATATTGGGCAAGGCAAAAGATGTTAAGGCGTCACGACTTTACTTGGAAAAAGCAGGGGGCTTTGACCGAGTTGTGGGCTCGAAAAGAAGGACGGAAGGAAGAAGAAAGTAGTGGAGGAAAGGGTTGATGATGAAACTCAAAAAAGTAAAAGGAGGTGGAGGATTCGGGAGAAGAATTATTTGCCACCGGGCTTGCTACACGATGTGGCGTGCGAGAGAAAGCGGATTTTTGCGAGTCATTGTATGGCATTAAGGTCCCAGCCGGCTACTCATCGAATATGAGCGGTTTGTTACCTTAAATGGTGAATTAAAGTTATCAGTATGAAATCTCCCACGATTGTCATGTCGTGATGCAAGTATTCTTCTGGGTTGCGATTCGTGGGATACTTCCCGAAGCATGTGAGGCACACCATTACCGAACTTTGTTCATTTTTCCATACAATATGCGGCAAAGTCCTAGAGCCAGTCGACCCTCGATTCCTTACCGAGGCGGAGTAGTTGAAACTACATGCAAATTTGAGATGTTTTTCCCCCCGCGTTCTTTGACATTGTGGTTCATCTCATTGTCCATCGGGTTCGAAAGTTAAGTTGTGTGGTCAGTGTTTTGAGGTAGTGCTATCCTTTTGAGAGATATAGGGGCACTTTGAAGGATAAAGGTTCGGAATCTGCCTGACGAAGGTAGTATAATTCGAGGGGTTGTGGGTGAAGAGATCGATAATTTGTGGTGAGTATTTTGCTAGTGTTGATCTGTTGGACTTGGGCATCCGGACACGAGGGCAGACTTGAGGCAAGGCACGATTGGTTCAAAATTGATCACACCTTGGTAAAAAGCGTAAGCAACTCACTTATTTGTATTGTATCACGTGAGCATTTGTCCATCCCTTATTTGCAATGAACATATGGAGGAATTACGTGATAGCTTGATCACGGAAAAGGAGTTAGGGCATTGATGCGAGATGCATAACAAGACTTTTCATTGATTGGTTTCATAAACGACTAGTGAATGATTTGGATAAAGTGTTCTGAAAGCGATCAAGTGGTTAGCATTTTGGTCTCGTGAAGGTAATACGGCTCTTATGAGGGTTATGATAATGGGTATACGTTTTGGGTCTGAGCGTCGAGATCACGAAGTCAACATCGTGACAAAATAGTGGTGTTTCACTTGTGGCGTCGGCCTTACACAATCACGAAAGCTCGAAGGATAAGTCCTTTGTACATCTTTGAAAGCAATTATTTTGGGCGAATAGAAAATATGGGAGGCCTGACTGCGGTACTTTAATATTGCCTCTTGTGTTTGCAAGTGGGTTGACGATAATCGACGTTGCGTAAGAAAAGATGATCCTTGCGGATTCACTCTTGTTGACCTTAGTCGTCTACGTGAACGGGGGCCATTTGTAATTGCATCCATGGAGTTAAGCGAAGTTTTTGTAAGCGATCACTGAGATAATAAGTGGTCGATTGTTGTACCTAGTAAAGGAGTATCCTCGGTATTGGTAATGTTGATAATGAGGAAGAATATGATGCATTTGAGGACCTCCCCCTTTTGCCTATCCGAAAATAGTGTGGAAGATGATGTGAATATGTCGAAGAACTATATGCGTGTAGATCCCACGGAAGGGATACATGTGCCAGGGATCTAAGAAACGGCGGAAGGTCAATAAATCATGAGACATAAGCTCGAGGTTTGTGTAATTTCTCCAATTTGTAATTCTTTTTTAACATGATAATATGAGGTATAATGTACCTATTGTGTAGAGTTTTAGGCTTGCATTTGTTGTTGGTTGCATTTCGGGAACGAAAAGGTCATTTTGAGCCTAGTTTTGTATTTTGCTTCCAAATCGTACTTATCGAGTCATTTAACCCCCAAATGCATTTTGAACATGATAATATGAGGCATAATGTAACTATTGTGTAGATTTTTAGGTTTGCGATTGTTGTAGGTTGAATTTTGGGAACGAAAAGGGCAGTTTAGCCCTATTTTTTGCCTCATACTCGTCAATTCGTATTATCGCTTCATTTTAACCCCAATTTCATTTTGAACATGATAATATGAGGTATAATGTAACTATTATGTAGATTCTTAGGCGTGCATTTGTTGTTGGTTGTATATCGGGAACATAAATGTGATTTTAGCCCTATTTTGCCTTTTCGCCTCAATTCATGTTTCTCGAGTCATTTAACTCCATTTTCTTTTGAAAATGATAATATAAGGTATAATATAACTAGTGTATAGAGTTTTAGGCTTGCATTTGTTTTTGATTGAATTTCGAGAAGGTATATGTCATTTTTAGAACTACTAACTGCGGTAAATGATTAAATTCTTATATTATGTGTTTATTCCTTGGATGTGTCTGCAAGGTTTATATGAATAACACACCCGTTTGAAGGCCTTCACCACGGACGAATTACATGAAGTTCAAGTGATAAGTTGGCGTCGCAGCGTTTGTGATGATTGCTTATGATACATCACTAGTTTGTATCGATTACATGTACACTTTTTTACATTAATATTATTATTAAATATATACATATTTAAAGTTAATTGTACGTTCACAAAACTTGTCATATATATATTATTGCAATTTGATCGGTCTTTTTTTTTTTTGGTGTGTCGAAGGAGGTTTTAGGTGGGGGGATGGGGTGGGTGCCCCGCAGGGTAGGGTCTGCGAGGGTGGGGGTCCGGGGGCTGGCGGGGGTGGGGGAGTGGGGCGACGGGGTGGATTCAGGATACAGAGGGGTGGCGGGGGGTGGGGGGGTGGGGTGGAGGTGGAGTGCGGCTGAGGGGTAGGGGGGAGTTTGGGGGTGCTGAGGAGTGGGGTGGGTTAGGTGCAGCGGGGGGTGGGGGGTGGGGTGGGGCTGGGTGCGGCAAGGGGTGGCGGGGGGTGGGGGTGGCGGGGGTGCGAAGTGGGAGTGGAATGGGAGGAAGAGGCGAGGTGGGGGTGAGGGTGTCTTGGAGGGTGGAAATTTGAGGGATGAGCGAGGGTCTTGCAGGGTGGCAGGGGGTGAGCGGGGGTGGGGGTACGGGGGAGCTTGGGGGAGGGGTGTCTTTGGGCGCCAATTAGGGATTGGGGCGGATTTAATTCTATTTTTTTAAAAAAAATTTGAATTTGAAGGAGCTGGTTCTTCAGCTAAAGCAGCGGCCCTTGGCAAAGAGGCTAGCGGTTCGTGGCAAAAGCACCCTTGGAATACAGAAAGGGGCTGCCGGTTTATCACGAAGCACTGACCACTTGAACACTAGAAGAGGTTCGCGTATTTGGCGCCGCCATAGCCCTTCTTATGCAATGAAGGGTTCTTATGGAAAGAGAGCTGTACCATAGCGCGACCCCCAGGGGCATTTGTTTTATCATGACCCTTCCCTGTTTTTCCTCTAGTGCCATCGGCTTCGGAGTCGATTCTGCCAAATTCGAGTTCAATCTCCATTGGAGAAACCTTCATCTAAAAAGAAAAAAGGTTAGATTTTTTAATATCCTAAATTTACATTTTTGTTCTTAAACTATGAATTATGTATTAATAATGCAAAATGAGTGTTCTACTTCCATTACATGAAATGACAAAATCCTCGAAATATAATTATGATAACATTCGTAATCATCGTAAAAGCATTGATGTTTTTTTGTTGGAACGACAACAAATGTAGTATGTACTGATAAACCAATCAATGCTTAAGATTTCGATTTTATAATATTATAGTTCCACATAAATTAAAAGTTTTTATAAAAGTAAACCCTACAAATTTTAAACTTTACAGAACCATTATATTTATTATATTTTTACCAAGAGCACGTAGTGAAGATTCCAAGTTTAAACTATAGCTTTCTCTTTCGATGGTATTTTTTTCAAAAAAAAAAGCCTTTCTCTTTGAATGGTATTTTTTTCCATAAACCATTGGTATAAATGTATCTTTCTACATAACATGTTTAGTAATTACAGTGCATATATTTAGGTAATTGCAAACATATACATAATTTCTGACAAAGTTAAAGAGGGAATTCAAAAAATATAGGATAAGTTTAAACTTAGCATTGCTATTGTCATCATGAACTTATTCATAAATTAATCGATACTAGCATAAGCACATGAAAACTTACAATTCGTAACATCACCACAACTTCTAGGAACATTTTGGTAATCCGCCAGAACATACATCGTATAATCACCCAAGCACGAAGGAAAGCGACACTAGAATACATTACCAACGAACATAGTTAAGGAAGGTGAAGAAAGGCTAGGATTAATATAAGCCTGGCCTTATTATAGATATCATTAACTATTCATAGCCCAAATAACACTAGCATGCATGGATTACATGAAAACTTCCCACAATTCATAACATGCTCAGATTTACGGAATGGTGTGGTAATCACCTGAACATAATTAGGTAATAACCAGACGCCGCCCTTGCCCCATTGGCGGACATTCCAGTTAATTTTAATGATTACGTGGCTTTAGCAAATGTTGATGATCAGATTTCTAATTATATTCAACATTTTGCATTGAGAGGTTATTGGAGTGCGTATGAATAATCACGATAAACTCGTATTTGTCCGTGAGCCCAATGAATATATACATGGCTTGGATAACTTGGATGTTAATCAAAAACTTGATATGGAGATGAAGTTATTCACCGGACGAGGTCGCCAAGAGGTAGGCGATGCGAACATATTGATGGAGTTGGATGACTTGGGAGAATACTCCAAAAATTCAGAACAAGGCTAACTCGGGATACACCTAAGTCCCGATGGATGAAGATATTGGGCAGTAAGATACATTCTTTGATATGGAGATTTGGTAGAAATTTGACAAAGATCTAGAAGGAATTTCAATGAGGAAGATATGAAGCAATTATACTTTGACACTCTTGAAAATTGTGTTCGGTTTTATATGTTTGTATGCGAAGGTTAAAGGATTTGGAATCAGACACAGGCAAACGGAAGGGCGCAAGTGGTGATCACTTCACCTCGAAAAAAACCATATGGTGCGATGACGGGTTTTTGGGATCGCCCATACTTGGATAATCGAAATAGGAAGATTTGGAAGAGCACCTACGAGATGCGGTTTGTCGGGTGATTAATTAAGTTAAAAATGGGATAAGGTTTAGGGAAAAATACTTTGACGGGGAATTCAATGATGACCTGACAATCGTGATCTTGTTCCCCAGGACCAACATCCATTCATAAAGGTATTTTGCAATATGGGTTCATTACATTTTTAGCATAACTACTAAGATGATGTTTCTTAAAAGATATTATCTTCCTTGATGTAGGTTTATTACCCATCATGTAGTTGGTTATTAGCTAACCGGTCCATAAAATATGAAGATATTTGGAGTAAATGGTTTTTTAACTGGTTATTACGAAAACTATCTGCTCCGGTTACCTAACACTCGATGTAGTTGTTTACGTGATTATTTAGCTTGTTTTTGAATACTACCAAACATGGTCGGTTGGTGGACATTTAGGATTAGTAAACATGATTTATATCATAAAATGTGCCATTGTGTGGGTTCACCTTGACAATTAATGTGTCATTTACTTATCTTTTCCGAGGCACCTAATCGTAATATTTCCGGGAAGCATCTAGAGTCGTAACAAATCCATGATCGATTCGGGGTTTCTCCTTGAGTAGCGGCTATTCGCGATTTTGTTCAAAAAGCATGAGGTCAAAAAAAAGTTTCTTTCCTAACAAAGAACATGTACGACAAATTAGACCAAGAGTTAGAAAAGGAAGAAATCGTGCTGATGGTGATGCGAGGAGGTGGTAATGGCATGCTAGCTATGTGCGAAACTGACATGACAATAAACACGAGACAAAGGACAAAGACTTGGAGAAGATGTTTTGGTGTGATGGGAAGTCGCCCATGATTCTAAGCATTTGGTAATGTCGTTGCGTTTGACCGACTTCCGAGTGCAACGCTGCCTGACAAGTAGGCCTAGTGGTGATGGTCGGTATCAATCACCACGGGGAAAGCACCTCCCATTCGCCCGTTGCTTTGGTTTCGGATGAAACAACGAGGAGACCTATATATGGGTTTTGGAGGCGGTTGGTCCAATGTCACGGGAAGAAATATACCACCACGATCATAAGCGATGGAGAGAAGGCGATGGCGGCGCAATCAAAATTTTCCTACAAATGCCCATCATAGATTATGTTGTGGCATTTGATGAGGATTATTAAAAAATGGAGGGAAAGCGGTTTGGCGGCGGCTTCATGAAATCGTTGAAAAATGCCAGGCACGAAAGAATTTGAAGGGCGTGGCGTGAACTTGTTGTAAAAGAAAAATTGCAAAAAAAAATGGCCGCGGATCCGTCCGATGACAAGGAAAAATGGGGAGAAGCATTTATGCATAGCCGGGATTTTGCCGGTAGAGCAAAATCCAAATTATTTTTTCCATGCATAGCTTTTAATGTTGGAGGTAATTCTGGCGTACCTAGTCGGGTGATTACTAAGCGATCGAAAGAAAGAGAGAACCATCTTAGCCCAGGTGATCAAATTATCATTCCTCAAGTAGACAGCTTTTAATGTTTAGGTGAGTACCGTACTAGTCTGGGTGAATTCACTAAACAATCAATACAACTAGACTACACACTAAGGTCCTTTGTAGTGTTTAGTAATTACCTAGATGTGCTTTGGTGAGTACCTAACATTAAGTAAGTATTAATGCTTGTTCAGTAATTACCTAAATTGTTCTGTACAATGAACACACTTATTTACCCAGTGAATAGGTATGAGAAGCACCAAAGACTGGGTATCCAAATAGAACCACACTTTGAAGTTCGTTCTTGGAAACCCAATAAAGTTGTATATATTTGTTGCATTGTACGACATAGCACTAAAAGAATCGAGTCAACCTTTGAGGCAGAAGATGACTATATCACGTAACACCCGACCCAGGTGGTCGAGGGTCTTAAAGAATGTCAAAGAGCATGCATACGACTATATATACTCGGGGTGCTTATGACTTGATGTGTAAGGAACTTGACTATGAAAGAATCACGTGCGTGATTGATACTCAAAGTTGAACATTCCATCCAGATGGTCCAATTACATGTTATTGGCTATCGAGCAACCGGCGGATACAGCGTGCGTTGTTGCTCATTATAAAAGGATGAGACGATGTATTGTTGTTGTATGAGAAGTTTGAATCGGTTGGTTTCCCATGTCGCCACATGTTTCTAAGTCATGAAGTCTCTGCTTATTTTGATCGAGAGCCGATTGGGAATATTCTCCGTCGATGGACAGGGACATCAAAGACAACCTCTAATCCAAAGCGAGGCCATGGATAACTTCAAGAGCAATGACGAAGCCGCGGTACCTTGGATGGTTTACGCACTCCGACATTGGAAGCAAAAACTTTGTACGGCGTATTCAAGCGTAAAGTCATCCGCAAAGCTGAAGCTTTCTTCAAGCTTCGGTTATGCTGCTCCACGAGTTGAATGACCAAATCTTATCTCCATGGGTTTTGGTTGGTTTTTTTAAATGATCCCGAGGTAGTGCGGGTAAGGGTAAGCCAAAAGGAAGAATAAAAAATGTTTGTTCGATGAGCCCTCCACGCCCTAAGAAGAATGCGGACAAGAGCTCAACCAAGTCGTTCGACTGAACCAGACACCTCTCGTTACTCCGCACAAAAAACCCGACCTAACGACTCCCCAAACTTAGCGACATCCTAAAGTGAATCATATGCCTAGAACATTTATATGCGGAGAAGCAGCATAGTGCATTTCGTGCTACGAAGTTTCTCACTTTCGGAAGGATCCCCTAGTGTTTTTTGTTGGGGGCCCAACCATTTTGGGTAGTTATAATTGCTAGTTATTGGTTGGTGCCCGCAACCATTTTGGGAATCATGATTTGTTTGTATCTCTTTTTTAGGTCAGTGATTTTTTTTTTTGTATCTTTTGGAAAGCTATACAAACCCATCTCAATATACATTTTGGCCCTATCGTAGATGTCATTTGTTTGGTAATCCCACAACATTGTTTCATAATTACCAAAATCTCTTCGGAAATGTAGGAGTGGGTCGACATTGTTTGGTAATCACCAACAATGTTTTAGTAATTATCCAAAACTATCGAACACATAAGTTGGTCTATAAGTATTTGGTATCACCAACATGTGTTTAGTAATTACCTAAAGCTCTTGAACACAAGTGCCTAAGGCGATGCGAAGAGGTCAAACATCATCAAACCGATAAGCCTATTATTCATATTCTTGACAGGTCAAACATTTTTCGGGTTATGACCTAAAAATTGCTTATGTGCGATATGTTTTTGGTGGGTAAAATAATAATAAATAAATTAAATTGACTTTACATTTAAAATGTCAACTTGCCCTAAAATTGCTATTATTTTTTAAAAAGTTGATTATTTGATGACTTAGCAAATCACCGGATAAATAAAATTTACACAATAATCGCAATTTCGGGTGATTAAAGATAATTATCAAGAGGGCCTTAGAGGAAACACTAAACAAGATTCGGGTCATTACTAACAAAAACAATCAACCTTCAAATCACAAAAAAGAAATATCTATCTTATATATTATGTAACAAAATGACAATCACCACCAGGGCTTTGGAGAACCACGTTTTAGTGTTTGGTGATTACCAAACAAGTTTAGGTAATAACTTAACAAAGACAAATACAGTTTTCATTTTGTTATATTTGGTGATTACCAAACGAGTTTAGGTAATAACCAAATCAGTAAAATTGAAATCACACATTTATATCATATTGATTAATTTGTAATTATAAGTTTTAATACCAATAAGCAAAGGAAACATCGTTAGCCAAACCAAATATAACCCATATATCCTAATGGAAAGAGCAACATTACAAACTTAATAGTAAGTATGTCAACAAAAGTTATAGTACCAACTACCTAGAGAAACATTACAAACTTAATAGTAAGTATGTCCACAAAACCATATTATAAATACATAATTCAAAGCACGAAACATTACATCAATTTAATTCTCGGGTCGAGCATAGGTATCACTTGCTTCTCCATCATATTCCTCTTCTCCATCACCATTACCATCACCATCGGCACGATCCCGAACCTTGTGTACATTCAGTAACCAATTCAATAAAATACATTGAGTTTAAGAAAAACGGTAACGACGAAAATCATTACCTAAAACAGGCATAGTACCCACTCAAAACTATATCGAGATAACATTTAGGTAATACCTAAACATGTTCGAGGACATTACGAAACTATATCGAGATAACATAATCCTAAATTTTTTAAGTCTTACGTAATGACTAAAGTGATTACTAAAATTAGGCAAATGAACAATCATTGGCTTTCTAAGTTTTAGGTAATACATGAACATGTTTAGGTCCTTACCAAACAATATCGATTACCTTATTCCACATTTATATATTATGTAATGGTGACAGAGAAAAAGGCATAGTACCTACCCCTACACTTTTTAACATTTAGGTAATACCTAAACATGCTCGAGGACATTACTAAACTATTTCGAGATAACATAATCCTAAATTTTTAAGACTTAGGTAATGACTAAAAGGATTTTGTTGATTACTATAATTAGGCAAATGAACGATCATCGCCTTTTAAGTTTTAGGTAATGCCTAAACATGTTTAGGTCATTACAAACAATATCGATTACCTTATTCCACATTTATATATTATGTAATCGCCTAATAACCAAATAAGTACCATATAAATAACAAATTCAATAATTATTACCATAATTTTCATCCCCGCTATCACAAGTTTTCCTCTTCTCCTAGTCGAGGCCCAGTTGTAGTAGTCGTTTCATCACCTCCAAATGCATGCTCTTCCTTACGCCATGCATGTAATCATCGAAGAAAATGTTTCGGATATGCACGTTGGAAGCATTTCTTGAACAATTTTGGTCTCCACCAAGGCATATTGTGAGTTACTCAATGTCTCGGCAAACATTTCTCCCAATGTATGGAATAAATGTAGCAAAAGTTTCTCCACTTCTGGCCCATCGGTCCTTCCACTGGCCCATCACCGCCTTTTTCTCTCCCGGCTTTGTCGGCTCTGACACTACCTCTTTTTCCCCTTTGTTAGCTACAACTGCCCCCTGCTTTCTCCCTTTCACCCATTTACCAACCGCTTCATCAAAAGTGAAGCCTAGAGCATGACTAATGGTCTTATGGTCAAATGAATCATGCTCCAATTCCTTCACAACCTCACCTTTCAAAGCCAATCCAAATTTTTGAAACACCTTTGTCAACCACATGCCAAAAAGAGAAACAAGACTTACGAGCTATCCTGATGGCTTATATGGGACATCACCTCGACCATGAAACGGGGGAATGTTCATTTTTGTGATTGAAATGACACAAAACATAATCAACATGTCACCACGTTAATGTTGATTTCCCCCATACGAGCATTGCAGTCTGTCGAATGACAAGGTGGAGGAAAGAATCTCGAGAGGAAGCTCATCAACTTGAGGCTTAGGGGTCCCGTTGTTCGTCATCCATCAACAATAGTTTGTTGCACTTCGAACATGAAATTCATCGACTTCACTAGCATTTGCTCATACTGGGGTAATCCCATAATCCATCCACAAAGAAACAAAGAATGGTTCGAAGTTCTATATCATTGAACGAGATATGGACACCTTTCACTCAAGATGTACCCGCCATCAAAAGTGTCATCCACTTCAAGATGTGTGTAGAATATCTTCACGAGTTCGGGATAGCAAGGGAGCTTGAGTACAGGAGTAGTTTATGCCAGCGATGGTATGAAAAGAACCACTCAAAAGGAAGTTTGCATTGTCGAAGCCCCAAAGACACGAAGTCCACCGTCCTACATGTACTAAAATTTTCGTTGTAACGTTAAGCATGCTCGGGTGCCAAACCTTTTGTTTTCATCAATATTAGTTTCAGGGAATGATAGGATCACCCACCCTCAAAGATACTGTTGCCTTTTCTATGAACTCTTAGAAGTAGATGCCTCTTGTTTTTTTGGAGCTCAGCCTTTTTCTATATGAACGACGTGGGGATTCTTCGCCCTTCCTCGGATTCCACATAATCCGAATCATCTTCAGTATTCTTATCCTTATTCTTTGTCGGCTTGAAAGCTGTCGTCTTTACACTTGCCGTCTCATCGCACAAAAATAAATTATAAAAGCATTACACATACGACAACTTAGGTAATAACTTGACATGGTTTTGGTAATAACCATACATGGTTTTGGTAATAACCAAAAAATAATGTAACATATAAGCACAATTTCTTCATTCATTTGGTAATCACCAAACATACATCATGTAATTACCAAACACGGGTGAGGCAATACTAGCATAGATTACCAAACACGCTTAAGGAAATTGAAAAAGCTAAGACAAGTATAAACCTATCCTTATTATATATATCATTAACTATTCATACGAAACAATATTAGCATAAATTACATGAAAACTTACATCATCACCACAATTTCGGAAACGCTTTGGTAATCACCAAACATAAACCGGAGGTAATTATCAAACACAACAGGTAACACTAGCATGAATTACCAAACACATTTAAGGCAATTGCCAAAGATAGTCAAGTATAAACCTAGTCTTATTATAAACATCATTTAAAATTCATTAACCAAACAAAACTAGCATAGATTACATGAAAACTTACAATTCAAAACATCACCACAAATTCTATAAAGTTTAGTAATCACCAAACATGTTAAGGTAATTACCAAACACAAGTGAGGCAACACTAACATAGATTACCAAACACACTTAAGAATTGAAAAAGCTAGGACAACTAAAAACATACCTTTATTATAGATATAATTAACTATTCATAAAACAAACAATATATAGAATAGATTACATGAAAACTCACAATTCATAACATTACCACAATTTTTCTAACATGTTGGAAATCACCAAACATACTAGCGTAGATTACCAAACACAGTTAAGGGAATTGAAAAAGCTAAGACAAGTATAAACCTATCCTTATTATATATATCATTAACTATTCATAAACCAAACAATATTATCATAAATTACATGAAAACTTACATCATCACCACAATTTCTGAAAAGTTTTGGTAATCACCAAACATAAACGAGGTTATTACCAGATACAATTGACGCAACACTAGCATGAATAACCAAACACATTTAAGGCAACCGCCAAAGATAGGTCATATAAACCTAGCATTATTATTAATATCATTTAATATTCATTAACTAAAACAATACTAGCATAGATTACATGAAAACTTACAATTCAAAACATCACCACAAATTCTATAAAGTTTTAGTAATCACCAAACAAGTTAAGGTAATTACCAAACACAAGTGAGGCAACACTAGCGTAGATTACCAAATACACTTAAGGGAATTGAAAAGGCTAGAACAACTAAAAACATATCCTTATTATAGATATAATTAACTATTCATAAACCAAACAATACTATAGAATAGATTACATGAAAACTCACAATTCATAACATCACCACAATTTCTTAAACATTTTGGTAATCACCAAACATATTTAGGTAATCACTAAACACATGAAAGGCAATACTAGCATAGATTACCAAACACGCTTAAGGGAATTGAAAAAGCTAGGACAACTAAAAAACCTAGCCTTTAATATAGATATAATTAACTATTCATAAACCGAGGCAATACTGCTCGAATAGATTACATGAAAACTCACAATTCATAACATCACCACAAATTTTCTAACATTTTGGAAATCACCAAACATACTAGCATAGATTACCAAACACGATTAAGGGGTTGAAAGGCAGACAAGCCTCAAACTATCCTTATTATATATTTCATTAACTATTCATAAACGAACAATATTAGCATAAATTACATGAAAACACATCATCACCTGATTCTTGAAAAGTTTTGGTAATTGCAAGCATAAACCAGGTAATTACCAA